>RJWM01007137.1:0-79524 GCA_004363535.1 Dasyprocta punctata | reverse complement strand
AGCCGCTGAGCCAAACTCCCGGCCCTCAGAGCCTATATTCTTTAAACCCAAAGACACCACATATATGGGACCCATGGACATGTTTTATTTGCTGAAAAAATGATTGATCAACCCTCAGAAAGAAAGATTCTAAAAAGAAATTGGGTTTCAGGTTCTTAATTCAGAAGATCTCTCATTGGGCAGCAAGCTCCAAATTGTTCGCCAATGAGTAGTGGCCATTTCTTTGGAAGAGGTGTTCTTTCTCCAGTTTGCTGCAGTCCATGCCATAACTTGTAGTATCCTTACACTTGTCCTCATCCGTATTACCTACCTGACTCCTGCTGGTGTTTGAATTTTTGACCCCAGTTATATTGTTTTATGGGGCTTCCTCTCATCTTTCACTTTTCTGCAGTCTCACTGGTCCCTACATTGACAGTGTTACTTAAAACCTCATAGTTCAATCTATCTCACTTTCTTCATCCCTGTTACCATTTACATTTAGTTTGTCTGTCAAAACTCTCATGTTCTCAGAAGCAGGGATTTTGGAACATGAGTGGACCATGAGAGTGCTATAGCTGACTTACTCTTAGGATGTGGATGGAGTCTGGTCAGAAGTGATGGGTCACTGGGGGTATGATCTGGAAGGGACTGTTTCCCTCCTTGGTCCTCCTTCTCCCTCCTCCCTGGATGCCATGATGTAAGGAACATTTCTCTGCTTTCCCCCTGCCTTGCTGTTCTGTCTTGAATCCAGAAGACCATAGGCTGTAACCATGAGCCACAAAAGCCTATCTTTACCTGGTGTGTGTTGGATATTTGTCCCAGCAACAAGTAAGTAAGACATCCCTATTGTTACAGATTGACTCTTACAACCTTTCTCCCTCACTTGCTTTAGAAATCACCTGGTTTCCTGTTTCTGATTGATTTTCCACGTTGCCTATAATTAGGGATATAAAAATGCAAACAGATGATGCCCACCAAACTCAGAATGAAATACAAACTCTCTTAGTGTGGTATATAAGACCATCTGTGATCTGGCCTCCAACCAATTTCCTCATCTCCGCTCACTGTTCACACTCCTCTTAGCTTTATTGAAAAATTTGCTCTCCTTTTACCAAGACATAAACAGAGCAGAAATGACTCCTGGGTATGCTAAGACACTGTCACATTTTAATTGCTTGGCCATTCAATTCTGTTCTGTGCAATACAGTAGAGAAGCAAGAGGTTAAGCTTTGTATCCCTTATCTGCTGTCTACTAGGTGCGTAGACTTGTTCAACCTGCTTCATGTTTTTGTGTTGGCATTTTTCTATCTATAAAGTGGGGTTACTAATAGTTCTCATATCCTGCTAGGCTTAAGTGGAATAATTCATGTAAGGACTTAGAACTACCCGGTGCATGTCATCCCCATTGGATGTTAGCTGTCACTATTGTTATTACTATTTTTATTCCATTCATTCTTGCACCATTGGGTTAAGAACTATTGTAGGAATTTTGATATGTGTATTTTTAGCACCCACAATGACTTTATGAAGAAAATAACTCCAGCCCTGTTTTCTAGGTAAATCCATAGAAGATTAGAGGCTGGGACTTTCCATGGTCATCATTTGCTGATAGATGGTAGATGCAATATTCAAATTCCAGAGTCCTAAGCTTTACTTTCGCATTTCTTTATGCTCCTTGTTTGCATGAATTTGCTTGGGAAGCTACAACAAAATACCACAGACTAGGTGGCTTAATCAACAGAAATGTATCTCTCCCCATTCTGGAGGCTGGGAATTCAGGATGAAGGCGTTAGCAGAGTCGGTTGCTTTGGGTGCTCCTCTTCCTGGCCTGTGGATGGTCAACCTCTTGCTGCTGTTTCCTGTGTGCACCTGGTCATCTGGGGTCCCTGTGTGCCCATCTGCTTATCAAGACATCCATCAGACTGCACGAGGGCCCAGCCTAAATCTCTTTTTAACTTACTACTTGTTAAAGGGTTTTATCTAGAAACAGCAATATTTTGAGGTATCGGGAGATATACCCTCAAAATATGAATTTCAGGGGTATACAATTTAGCCTTGACATGGTGAATTTGATACTTGAGGATCAAAACGGACTCCATTGAGAGCTATATTCAGCTCTTTTACCAGATTCTAGTAGTTCTGAGTACTTTTTCATTTTTATGCTCTTGACATAGATATAAAGTTTTTGTTTCTGATTTTTTTAAATCTTTGATGCTCCATACATATTTTTTCAGTCCAGTTTTAATTCATCTTCTCCTTGGAGGGTTTTCAGGAACCCAGGTCCTATGAGCATTTCTCTTCTCTCTGTTTTCAACTCAAGGGCTCCTGTCACCTTCCGTAGCCATTAGTTCTGTTGTACTGCAGAAAAACTAATCTAAAGATCCTTTTGAATTTGGACTCTGTTTCTGAAAGTTAAAATTTAGAATTTTCTTATGCTCCTTGAGTTGTTTTTACCAGGAAAACTTGTACCTAGACCTAGGTGTGGATTTCCTTATAGCTGAAATTTTTTATAAAGATGTTAAATTCACAAAAGTTAATGTAGATGCCCGTACCACTCTTTTTAAAAATATATCTTTAATTTAATTTTTGATTAATGCTTATTAAGTGAACATACTAATGAGATTCAGTCTGATACTGCAACACCTGATGTATATGGTATGCTTTGATCAAGCCAGGGTGATTAGCTTCTTGTCATTTCTATCCATCTTACCATTTCTTTGTGTGCGAAGTTACCCTCTTTTAGATATTCAGAAAGTGTGTACATCTCACTTTACTGCAGAACACCAGAACTTCTCTGCAGCTGGGTTTTGGTGCTCTTTATACAACCTCACTCTGTTCTCCCTTCCACCTGCCCAGCCTCTGTTAGTAACTGTTCTACATCCAAGTCAACTATTTTTAGCTTCCACATATGAGAGAGCATACAGTGCCTGCCTTTCTGTGTTTGATTCACTTAACATACTGTCCTCTAATTCCATCCACTTTGGTGAAAATGATGAGTTCCCTCCTACATAGTTCAGTAATATTCCCTTGTGTTATCTACTACATTTTCTCTGTCCATTCATCTCTTGATGGGCACCTAGATTGTTTACATATCTGAGCAATTGTGAATGGAGTTACATTAAACACAGAATTGTGGGTGTCTCTTTAGCATGCTGAATTCATTTCCTTTGGCTGTATACCCAGAAATAAAATGGCTAGGTCATAAAGTAGGATGACTTGTTCTTTATTGTTAAGTTTTCGAGATCCTTATATATTCTCTATGATAATCTTTTGTGAGATGAACAGCTGGCAAATTTTTTCTACCGTTCTACAGATTGTCTTTACTCTATTGCTTCTTTTGCTTTGTAGAAGCTTTTTAGTTTTATGTAATCCCGTTGGTCTATTTTTGCTTTTGTTTCTTGTGCTTTTGGGGTCATATCCAAAAACTCATTGTTTATACTGATGTCTTCACGTGTTTCCCCTAAATTTTCTTTGAGTAGTTTCATAGTTTCTCATCTTGCATTTAGGTGTTTGATTTATTTTGAGCTGATTTTTGTACAGAGTGAGAGGTGATGAGTTTCAGTCTTTTGCATATAGGTATTCATTTAGTTTTCTCAGTACTGTTTATTAAAGAAGCTGTCTTTTCTCCACTGTGTTTTTAGCACCTTTGTTAGACTCAGTTGGCTCTAAATATATGTGTTTATTTTGGGGATCTTTGTTCTATTGGATTAGGTGTTGGTTTTTATGTATGCGACATGCTTTCTTTGGTTACTATTGCTTTGTAGAATGTCTTGAAATCAGGCATTGTGATGATTTCAGCTTTGTTCTTTAGGTTCAAGATTGTTTTTGTATATCTGGAAACTTCTGTGTTTCCATGTAAATTTTAGAAATCTTTTTCTTAGTTTCACAAAGACTGCTCCTGCTGTTTTTATGGCCATGATATTGAATCTGTGTATCATTTTAGACAGTGTGGGCATTTTTAACAATATCCATTCTTCCAATTCATGAATGTGGGAGATCTGTCCATGTTTTGTATCTTCTTTAGTTTTTCTGTCATGCATATTTTTCAATCCCTGGGTTAAACTTATCCTAGTTTTATTTATTTATTTCATTTAGGGGTAGCTATTGTGAATGGGATTATTTTCATGATTTCTTTCTTAGCAGGTTTGTTATTGCTGCATAAAATGCCACTAGTTTTTGCACATTGATTTGTATCCTGCAACTTTGCTGAATTTGTCAGTTCTGATAGTCTGTTGCAAAATCCAGACTCCTTCTTTCTTAACTGATGAGATAAAATCTTGAGCCTTCATCTAACTGAATGCAAGTTGTGAGTTGACTTGGCCAATCCATTTCCCAAACTTATTTTTTCAGATTAAGAAAATCAGATTTAATTATTTTTATCATCACACTTGATGAGCAAATCGAACCTTTCATATTTTGAAAGGCTATATTGCACTTTCTAGATATAGATAAGAATAATTTATTTTTTTCTAAAATTAACAGATTTGAAATACTAAGTCCTATTTTTAAAAAGTAACATGTGAAGTAGTGATGATGATAACATACAGTGCTGTCATGTGTTGGTAAGCATTTAAAGAGCTTCTATTCAATCAGAAAAATGGAATATATCTCATGAAGTACACAATTATATTCCACTCTGAGCTGCCAAGAGACTCTTTGGAGAGTTCAAGTATTATTGAAACTGATTGTATGGTACATTTAAAACATGATTTCTAAAATTTAAAAGCTACCAGAAACTTTATAAAATGTTGAGTATCATTGGCTTTTTTGAGTTTTCTATTTCTACATAGAGTGATATCAAATTGATTATGGTAATTTATGAATGATGCTTCAGATAATTAAATGTGGGAGCTCTTTTTGCTTGTTATATATATTTACTATCTCCTTAACAAAATCTGTAAAGTTGTCAGTATTGTTAAGAAGTTCTATGTGAAGATTGGTAAATATAAACATAAATGATAATAAGTGAAGTGGAATATTAAAATACAAAGTGTGCATGAGTAAAATTGTTTAACTTTTATGCCCAAAGTTTAAATAATCTTCCTTTAATTTTTTAAGTACTCTTCAAGTATTAAAAAATATAGGCTTTGCCAAAACATTCTAAATGCATATATCTACATTATATGTGTGTGTGTATATATATTACATTTTATCTTGAGAAATATTGAGTCACTCAGAAAACAGAATAAAATCACCTACACAATAACCATATCTAAGATTTAAAAATTTAAACACTACATAATTTTACATGACATAAAATGCATTCGTTTCAAGTGTACAATTTCTATAGCACATGATTTGTTCTTTCAATTTTGAGTGTGTTTTAGCAAATTCCTAGAGCTGTGTGACCATCATCACAGTCCAACTTTGGAACATTTCTTTCCATCCCAACAGACCTCTCCTGTCCCTCTAACTTGCTCCGTCTTCCCTCTGTAGCCACAGGCAACTTCTCATCTCTTTAGTGCATTTTCAGATTTTCTTTCTCAGGATTTTTCTTACAAATGGAATTATACACTATGAAACTTTTGTGTGTCTATCTCTCCTATCACAATACTTTGAGATTCATTCGTACTGTACCAGGTATCAGTGCTTAGTGACTTTCTACTCCAGAGTGGCATATTATTGTAGAGATACACTATACCATTTTCATTTACCCATTACGATAACCAGCTTTTAAAAATATATATATTGTGGAAACTGAGTAGAGAATAAAGGCATAAGGATAGGAGAGTTATTATTTCCAATTTTATATGGTTTTAATTTTTAAACTTCAAAATATGTCTTATAAGTAAAAGAATTGATATAAAATGAGAGCAGAAAACCTTCTACTGACCCAAATTCTACATTCCTTTACATAATCAACATCAATTTACTTTTTTGCACCTGTCTAGACTATACATATGGACATATGCATATAAATTTATACATGTACATATATGTATACGTCTAAGCTGTTATATATTTTATGTTTTAACAAATATGGAATTGAAGGGTTTAATATAACGTGCTTATCAACGCTAAGAAAAACATTCTTACTGACATTGTTGGATTGGGACATATATGAGAACCATTAATAGACTAATTTATTTATTCACAGTGGAGAAAAGTTAGAATCTGTAGAATCCAGATTTTATTAGTTACCATAGCAAAATTTTTAATTTTTAAAAAATCTTCTGTGTTTTTTTGCAGGGTACTTCGGATCTGCTTGTGAGGAGAAGGTGGATCCCTGTGCCTCATCACCATGCCAGAACAATGGCACCTGCTACGTGGATGGGGTGCATTTCACCTGCAGCTGCAGCCCGGGCTTCACGGGGCCCACCTGTGCCGACCTCGTGGACTTTTGTGCGCTCAGCCCATGTGCTCATGGCACCTGCCGCAGCATGGGCACCAGCTACAAATGCCTCTGCGACCCAGGTCGGTACTTCCTGAAGACCATGTTCTTTTCTTTCTCCAGTCTCAAATAACTGTTAGTTTTTCTTTTGCATCTGGGCAAATGTCAGTGCACAGGGTGTGGCGTACTTGTAAATAGGAGTGACTTCCACTCATTCATTACACATTTTGTCCTTAGACTTATTCTTGGGGGAAGGCTTTAAAAATATCTTTTCCCTTTTACATGAGCAATCCACATTCATGGTAGAAAAATTTGAAAATACCAAACAAGCAAAAGGGAGCAAATTACAACAGGCTCAGTCTTAGGGCAATTATTTTTAGCAATTTATTATAGGTCATTCTAGAGTGTTTGCTGTGTGGAATCTCTTTTGCTGTTGTGTGCTTATGTTAATGGAATAGGTTTTCCATTTTAATGTACATGAAAAGCACGATTCAATTCATTTATAATTGTGCCATCTATTAAAATCCTTACTCTGGGTGCAATATGTTAAACTCTGACTCCCTGTGTAAACATTCAAAATCTCCATCATTTATTTTCCAAATGACTGTTGCATTTGTAGTGCTGATTTTTAATTATGGAACTTTTGATACCCAGAAGTCAACATAATTACTAGTAACAATTTGTGTCTTCCCAGCGTGTTAGTGTTGTCTGAAAAGAATGCACAGGCAGCCCTTTTGTTTCTGTCATTTCTATTCTGCCCAGGTCTCTATCCTCACATGAGCCATTTGTTTAGAGTGCTTCCCCGCACAAGTCCCCACATGTGGCCTGGAGTAGGCAGCATTACTAGTTTTGCTTGAGCCCTGACTCTCCGTCACTCCATCTTACCTGGTACACTTCTGAGGCTCAGTTTCCTTTCTCCAGTTCCAACAACAACCCACAATATCACTTGCATAATCTTTGCAACATTTTACAGTTGTACACTGCAAATGGTGTTTTGAACCATAATGACCCGTGGTGTCCCAATAGGAATATTCACCTCCTGACATCCTAGCAATCTTAGCTTGTGTAAGAACATGCTGTGATATTTATACAACCACACAATCCCCCAATGATGCACAGGTTGTATCCCCATCCTGAAGTGACAGTGACTGTATTAATTATCCTTGTGTGTGGGAGGAAGTGTCACATTAAAATAGCTTTGTATTGACCAACAACCCCAAGCCACCATTGAGAGACAAGTCATCTTTCTAGGTTCCAAGCTGGAAGCATCACAGCTCTGCTTCTTTTGGGATCAAATTTATGCCCAGGCTTGAAATGCCTCTGGAGTTTCAGTCCCATACCTGTCACCACATCCCCAGCAGGGAGGGGGCTGAGCTTAGATTCCACCCAGGTACTCCCAGCTCTGTGGCCTCAGTGCGTGGTTCACACTGTCCAAGGGACACATCTCATACTCATGAATCAATTAAAGGAGTTAGAGGCAAATGCAAGTAAGCATCTGAAGGGTGTTGAAAAGCCTTTTTCATATAGATTTAATTCTCTGATTTTCTAAGCAACTGATACTTTGCCAAGTTCCTCTTTCCTTTCTGCTCTGAAATAGAGAGGAGGGGCTGTTTAAACTGCTGGTAATGGCATTGGGATTCTCCAGAGAATCAGGAGGGGGAGAGAGAGAGGAGAGGGATTTATTTTAAGTAACTGGCTGGTGCAGTTGTGGAGACTGGCAAGTCTACACTCCTTAGGGGAAGCTGGCAGGCTGGAAACTCAAGCGAGGTTTCCATGTTGCACACTGAGGCTGAATTCCTTCTTTGCAAAACCCCAGCCTGTGATGGTCTTCTAGGCATTGGGTGAGGCCCATTCACATTACCAAGGCCCATCTGCTCTCCTGCAAGTCTGCAGATGTAAATGTTTACCTCATCTAAAAAATACCCTCATGGCAACATTCACATTAGTATGTGAGCAAATATCTGGGTTCCATAACCTGGCCAAGTTGGTGCATAACAGTAACTATCATGGCATCATTGTGCTTGCAGTGGAGATGTTTCGTCAAGTCTATGAATGTCATGAGGGCACTTTTCTGGGTTAGCATCAGCTTCTGCCTCGTGGAGATGGGAATAGTTGCTTCGAAGGGCAGCATTTTCATCGCTCTGGATGAGGGTGAATGGGCCCTGGATTGGCATGCTGAGGAAGGAGGCAGAGGAGGGCTGTACCCTTCCCTGCTGGGAACACAGAGAGCCAGGACAATTCTGTGTTTGTCAACTAAGCAAGCCTCGATTGTGCTGAGGAAAACAAAGTCTCACTCGAAGCATGACTCACGGGCTTGCTGTTCAGACACAGCGTTTAAGATGTTGCAACACGTGGAGTGATTGCCTTCAGCGGGAGTCGGAAGCAAAGTCTCCCTGTCAGGAACCCCTCCACACTCCATTACCTGACTCTGTGGAGTTCTGTCTCCGCCATGAAGCTCCACCAAGAACAATCAAGTAGTGCAAGACGGGAAAACAGTGTCATTCTCTCCACCCCTTCTCCTCTGACTGCATTTCTTAAATGTGTTAAAATTTTCCTTCTGCTTAATTGGTTTATTTTTAAAACTTTTCAGGTGAAGGAAATTAGTTCAAGATAAATGTTGCTTCTTAACAATACCAAGTAGAGTTTTTCAACATGTGTCCAGGAACTTACGTGATCCTAAGTACGAAAATTTATTTCTCAGTATTTCTCTTGCTAGTCTAGGAAAGGAAACTGATAGTAGCAGAAAGGACATATATGTGTCTGTGAGATCCCTGCCTACCGACTGTGACCAGAGGAGATTTGCAGGGTCTCTCTGGGCCTTAGCTTCTTCCTCGGTTGTGTTTTGAGAGTGTTAAATGAAAGGCATGTAGGCCCTTTTCTGGCACGGAGTAGTTAAAGCTATTCGTTCTCTGTTCTTTTCCTCTGCAGAGTACCAACCGCATCCTGCAAGCCACAGAGTGGTGAAATAGCCTCTAATAAGTTCCACTTTTCCCTCCCTCTGTCCTCTACCGAAACTTCTCCCAGGTCCCCTTGGAGCATTTGCCTTGGTATTCACCTGTGGTCCCCAAGAAGCAGTGATGAACCCAGAGAAACCCACATCCAGTCCTTGGTGCTTTCAGCTGCCAGCAGTCTCTGGGAGAGCCATGGGACTCTGCCAATGGGTCTTCAGATTTGGGAGCCAGCAGCCTCACTTTCAGAGAGGATACGCCCTCAGATCATTGGGTGATATCATATTAAATAAAAAAGGCATTTTAACATCTGGCAAGAATTTACATTTTAAGGGTGAACATGACAAGTCTGTGAATGTGAAATTTCTCATCTTAATCTTTTGGAGCATGTAATTGCTTTACCACTAGTTTTGCATAATAGAAGAATCGCGTGAGAACGGGCGGAATTGGGTGTCAAGCGGCCAAGCGGTGAGCCTGATTGTCCTTACAGACAGCAAATGATCACATTTTATACTGACAGCAGATTGGAATCGTGTCAGGTTGATAATTAGTTCCCATCTGAAAAAATGCCATTTTGATGACTGCAAATCAGATTTGTCAGGTGCTTTATTTTCAAGCTTCATTTTTTAGTTTGTCTGACCAGGGATTTCTGATGGGTTTTTAATATTAAATAATAAAATGTCAGCCCTGAGTAATCACTGAAATGTTATCCTCCAATGACAGTGTTAAGTGATAGGCCTTCTATTAAAAAAAAAATGGAAATTGAAGTCTGAAGATCAGGAGAGAGCGAGGGTGTGGAGCTGCTGCAGACATGAGGGGGTGGCACTTGCCGGGGTCACCCCACTGCCCTTGCAGGTGGGCACTGGTAATTTTGTGTTTTCATACAGTGGTAGCATCTGGAGATGGCCATGTGGAGAATAAATGCTGTAGATGACCAATACTTCAAGCAACCTCTGAGAGGAAGGTTTGTGGTTTGGCTGAGCTCTTTGATCTTGGCCCCTGAACTCAGCCAAACCACGTACCACTGTGCTAGAACAGTGTTACACTGAAATACATATCAATTTTTATTTGCTTGAAAAAACTCTTCTGTGCCCATCAGTTCAGTTGCACGTGGGCTCCGAGACGAGACCTGGGTCTCCCTCTGCCAATTTTTCACCACCAAAAGGCTGGTAATTAAATGACTTCATCTGAATATACAGAACGCTGCAAAACAAAGGAAGTTTAGGTTCCACTTAAATGAAATGCTTTTCTGTTTCTTTGCTAAATACTCTTTTCCCCTTTCTTAAAAGGAAATTGTATTTATAGGAATTTCAGATACTGTTTTTTCTGTTTTCAACATTCGTCGTACTTGTGGGTTGCATTTCTGGTCTGTGTGGCCCATAGGACACAGCTGGTATTGCTTCCTACTGCTATATTCAGATTTGGCAAAGGCAGTACACTTGACAGTGTCTGCTGAAAACAGAATTAAAGATAAGACTTGTTAGTCAGTGTTTTAATAGCAGTTGAACAGCAATAAAGAAATTACTGTATCTAAAATGATATGAAGACATCAAGTCCTCACTAATGAATGCCTGGATGAATTTAGATTCTTGGAAGAGCATGGTGGACAAATATCATCTTTTATCAACCTGATAATTTTATCTGGTTCACCAGGAGGAAGTCAGTTTTTGTGTTGGATGTGTCTAGAGGGTTCTTGATTATTCTTGAGAGTTGTAGATTGTATAGATCATGTTACTTACTTTCCCCAGATCTTAATTCTGTTGCAATACCCTTTCCTTTTTTTATCCTCCAAAATGTGACACCAGCTTTCTCTGTCTGGACTGCAGAAGGAAATCCTGTCCCCCAGCTGCAGCCATAACAGAGGAGGCTGGCTTCACTACCTGTAGTAGGTACTCTGCTAAGAAAGTTTAAATCTCTATGTGGACCTCGTTGTGGCACAAAGAACTAAATGAGGAAGAAACAACCACTGGCATCAGAAGCTGGCTGACATTTACAAGTAGATCTTGACGTTGTCAGGGGCTGGTCTGATTCTCACAGGTGGATCATGGTGTTGTCTGTTGAAAAAAAGGTCATACAAATCACATGGAGCTCTGATGTCATACATAAACACTCAGACACTATGATGAAGTAAAATAAAACAAGATCACTTAATATTTTTGTCTAAGAACACCACCATGTAACACATGAAATGCTAAACATTCCTTTCTGTCTGAGATTTTAGTGTCCAGTGAGTTGAAAGTTACAACTTTGGTCTTGTTCTAGCCTGCCCTATCTACAGATAAGAGGTATTGAGGCAACCAAGCATTTCCTTCTAGAGTGAATCTTTCCTATCCTAAATCACCCAGCCAGAGTTCCGATCCTATAGCAAATTCTGCCTTATATTTTCTTATGTGTTCACTCCATTCTTCTCATGGTGTGGATTCTCCCTTACTATAATGATAAAAAACCTGACCAAGTCAACTCCAGCTATGTTCCTGTTGACCTTTGGTTGGAAGGAAAGACAAAACTTAGCTGATAAAACTGTTCAAAATATTGAGGTTGGCACTTGATTGAATTGACTATGAATTTTCATATTAACAATAATTCAGTATTAATTTTGAATGGTTCATTGATACTTGACTATAGATAAGATGCATCAGATTCCGCGATAAGTCATAAGGATGAAAATGCTTATTGAGATAGACTGAAGAAGAACATAGTTGCAAAGGATTTTTGATATTGAGGACTTAGGGATATTTTGTATTAGAGGGTGGATGTGAATGACATGTTTTATGTAGACGATTCTCATAGTTTGGGTATATGATACAGTCAAGAAGAGACTAGGAGACAGGAGATCATCTTGCAATGAACATATATGAGGAGGGAAATCACTGGAATCTAGTTGTCAGTTGAATATAGGAAACAAAGGTGAAAATGGAATCAAAAGACTCAGAGAAAAATGGAAATAAGTAAAAGGAGCCTTTTTAGGCTGCTTGATGTAGCAGAACTAGTGAGGTGAGTGTTCTAGCACATAGTATTTCTTGGGGCTGAAGCTTGGGAAGGAAACTGAAGCCAGGATGTATGGAGTTTCCATTGTATGGACATTAAAAAAAGTCATGGAAGTTGTTAAGATAGATGAGGATGAGAATATAAAAGGAAAGGCCAAACAATTGAGGAGGGCGTTAGCTCTTGCATTGAAATGGGAGGTAGAAGCAACAGCTAAGGATGTTAGAGGAGCTGTTGCTGAGTTGGGAGGGTGGTTAAGAAGTCAGTGCCTGGGGTGTCAGTGGGTAGAGAGGGTAGAAGAATTTGAAAGCGCTGCCTCTGCGAAGGGCTGAGATAGCCCATTCAGAGCTGAGGTAACCATTTTTAAAAGTGCTTCAAAATGACTGCCATAGCCACTAGAATCTGTGGTGTTTGTGGTCTTTAGGCTGGTGACCTGGGGCATTGAAACGAGAGGAGAAAGGACACAGGTACTAAGTGAAGGGAAATTGCTTGGTGACGAATGTGGGGATTTTATGAGATTCCTCATGTTTACAGTCTATTTCCAGGCTGCTTTTTGACCTCACTTTAAATGACTAATCTGTATGTATGAAAGTGTTGATGAAATGACCTTTTTTTTTTATAAGGTGCTTTCTTCCCTAGCAGTCCCTGACTTCCCCTCAAAATTCAAATCCTTCAGGACTCATTCTTGGCTGAACTAACACCAAAAAGGTAGGAGATTCACCTACTAAATAGGAGTTAGCTTAATCTGTGGGCACAACAGGAATCACTTTGCATCTTCCTACCTGGAAGACAGCTGGGAGTGACTCGCACTTGTTGAAAGGTGGCTGCCAATACATTCCAGAACCTTCTCATCAAGTCTGGAGGTCAGGTAGGAACTTAGTCCACTCTATGAGATGTGGTCAAAAAATACAGCAAACGTTTGCATTTTTAAAATTTTGTTATAGTGAATTCCCCTTCTAACACACTTATCTCATCATCATTCTTGCCACTCTGTGAAGCACTTCTGGAAGTCCTCCTTCCCGTCTTTACTTGTGCTGTTCTAGCTGCTTTAATGTCCTGAATCAGTTAAAAATGTTTACCTTTCATGGTCCTTTGGCTTTGGGAAAGAGCTGGAAGTTGCACGGCAAAAGGTCAGTGAATAAGGTGCGTAAAGAAACACTGTAATGTTTTTACAAGCCTGCTCTTCCAGTGGATGGCTGTGCAAGACCGTTTACTGTATTTTTGATCACACCTCATAAAGACACTGATGAAAGAGGACTTCTAGAACTGCTTTCAAAAGTGGCAAGAATGATAGGATAGGTGTGTTCAGATTGAGGGGGATAAATGATAGCGTGTCTTTTACTATAATATTGTTTCATTTGAACATGCACTGTGTATTTTATCACATCTTGTATTTTGTGACTTAAGCTATTAAGTTTTAAAATTTATTTTGTGTTAGTACAGGTTTGCAGTATGGAATGCTTCCATGTATTGTGGACAGCCGGTACACGTATATAATACATCTTAATTATTTTTTCACCCCCTGCCTATCTCATCCCTTCCTGTTTCTTCCAACTCTTGGTCCCTTTCCCATTTACAAATGTTTTATTTCCATTTTCTTCCTTCAGTTCTTCTTTTTTCCATCCCATTTTTCTCCCTCTCCTTCCCCCATTTCTTGTTCTCCTTCCTTACTTCTTATTATCCATCTTATTTTGCTCTTTATTTATATTTTGGGTTTCTCACATAAGAGAAACCTTGCGATATTTAAGCTTATGTGTCTGATTTAGTTCACTTAATATTATGATCTCAAGGTGCACCCATTTCCCTACAAATGCCTCAAGTCCATCATTATTCTTACTTTTTTCCTCTGGTTGCAAGTTTTTTATGATCAAGTCACTGATGTGTTTTGGCTGTTGAGAATGTCTGAGGATTTAGAGTTAGAACTGAAGCCTTCTTTTTTTTTTTTTTCTGTACCAGGGGTCGAACTCATGACCTTGTGTTTGCCAGGCAGGTGCTTTTACCACTGAGCTATATCCCTGGCCCTGAAGCCCTTCTTGTTTTGCTTCTGTTGCTTGGTGCAATGAACAGGGCTGAGCTTACTGTCTCGAAGAGCCACAGGGAAGAGCCTGTTCCACCTCCAGGCAGTTGTGCAGTTCGATTCTGCTACCATTGCTTTGCTTTTCCGTAAAAGAGGGATGAAAATAATTGGATTGTGAAGCTCAAATGAAATGACACATACGGGGGTCCACTCTGAAATCCACAGTGAGGGGTCAGGAGTCCAAATGTCAGACATCCTTCCTGGGAAAGGCTATTGTGGATGTTATTAAATCAGTACTTCAACTTTCTTCATACAAAGTTCAGGGTTGGAGCTGGATTACACACAGGATCCATTTTCATTACTCTTGAATAATAGCTATGCATGATTGTTGGCTCTTTGTGACTGTAGTGATAACTTATTAAACACCGGGAGCCAAGCAGATTTCTAACAGCAAAGGTTGCTTAACTGACCATGGTCTTTTGATACATATGTATGTGTTTGCTCACACTGTCCTGAGGATGGAATTCAGGGATCCACACATACTAGGCAAGCGCTCTACCACTGAGCTACTCTGCCAGCCCTTACTGTGGTCCTTTTGAAGTGGTACCCATTGTTGTGACCATTTCTATACCTGTGACTCAGAGCTAGTTAAGGAGAAAGCCAGGAGGTGAACCCAGCAATTGGGATTCATTCGCTTCAGAGTAAGTAGGAAATGAGATTGACTGTGACCTTGACTACCTAAGCACAGCAAATGACTGAAAAATGAAGGTTTTTAACTAGGTTTTCTATGTGATAGTTTTCTTAATGGTTACCTGAAATTAACATTAAACTGAGATTTGTCAGTTACAGTGATTCAGCTCTGTGGATGAACTTGTTTTGGCTGATTTTTCTTGAAGTAGTTTCCTTCTCTGAGAACATACTACATCTAGATGCTGTGTCAGATACCTGACACATAATTTCTCTAACTTACCCCAAGGTGACAGTATTACTACAGATTTATTTCTTTCCAGATAAGGAAACAGAGGCATTGAGAGTTTAAATCACGGGTGGAGGTGACTATATTATTCACTTTTCTATTGCTGGTACAAAGTACCCAACATCCACAATTTAAAAGAAGAGGGGTTTATTTTGGTTCACAGTGTTCAGAGGGTTTAGTCCATGGTAGACTGGTTCCAGGGTAGAAAACAGCCAAGCAGAAGGGCATGGTAGGGGAGAGCAGTTCAAGCCATGGCAGCCAGGAAGCAGAGTGAGAAGGAGGAGCCAGGGCCTACACCCTTCTAGGTCACACTCCTGCCAGTGACCCATCTCCAACCAAGCCCCATCTTCTAACAACACATTCAGCTATGAACTCACTGACAGATGAATCCATCAATGAGTATTGCACCCCTGTGATCTCATCAACCTCCAGACACATGAAACTTTTGGCAGATAACCATTAACAGTGACAGATTCCCCATTTGGACCTAAACTTACTGAACATGAACCACCTGCTCGTCCAGTAGACTAGCTTTCTTAGAAGCCTGGGTGTACACCCCCGTTAGATGGCCTCTCACTTAGGCTGAACCAGTCACAAGACAGACTTTCAGACTCCCCTCTCTCAGCACTGCGCCTGCACTTGTGGACACCAGATTTGAAAGGTGATCTTGACTGGAATTCAGTGAGCGACTCCACCAACAGACAGAAATTTCACACTTTCCAGCTGTGGTGGATTGAAAACTGATGGTCAGTTTAAACACCAGTTGAACTGACTGTATGTGGTGCTGAGTGTAGATGGCCCACCTGAGGATCGTTGTCAGCATAAAAAGGCCCGGAGAGGAAGAGTAATGTTATTTTTTACTGTTGTCGGTTCTCCATGGTGTTTTTGCTTCTCCTGTTGAGCTTCTTTCCTGATATGAACTTGGCTGTTCTCATCATCAGAGGACCTCGGGACCTTGCTGTCACTGAGAATGACTGCAGTTCCCTTTGGGGGAGCTCTGGTCTTGTCTTTACTATTTCCCAGCTCTGGAGGGGAAGATGGTGTGCTGTCTAATCTCCAGGAGAAGACTGTCCCACTGGCTTCCTGATATGAACTCGGCTGTTCTTATCCTTGTAGGAGCTCAGGACCTCATTGTTGCTGTAGATGGCTGTGATACTTTTCAGGGAAGCCCTGGTCCTTACTTTAAGCATCACTTCCTGGCTCCAGTGCAAATCCCTCAGCCTGCTGGCACAGATCCTTCACCCCACTGGCATAGACTTTCTAACTTCCACCACTGACCTTTGGACCTTCCCAGGGCAGATCCATAGAACAGACTTGCATGAGTCATTGTCGTGGGCTCTAGGTCTTCGGCTGGACTCATGCAAGATATTGCCATGGGATCCAGGCCCTTGCCTGGATTCTTTAGGTCTTTAGTGTGTGGACAGATTTCCTGCATTTTCTTTGTATTTAAATCTTGGGGTGACTATCAAAAATAATACTATAAATTGTATGTCCTGTGTGTAATTGTTGTCCTTATAACCCCTGATTGCAACACCAGCCCAGAGGAGTTCAACTCTGACACAGAAGGGAAATGAACTGCTGGGGAGTAGTTGACCTCTTCTCCTATTTCTTGCTTCACTGTGAAGATCCAGCAATCTCCTGCTTTGAAAGCGATGCTGAGGGCTACCTGTCACGGCAGCTTGTGATTTCATTTGACCTGATGTCTACTGACTGCACCTAATTAAAGAAACTGCTCTTCTGTGACTCAAAGGGGAAATGCAGACATAGCCACCTGACAGATGTGCTGCCCTTCAGCTTAGGTGGTTTCTCCTGATTGGTGCGTCTCCCTTCTGGGGTCTTCAATGCCTACTAAGCAGCTTTTTCTTAGCCTCCAAATCCCCGAAAGCCTTCTGCATTGATGATTGTATACCATGGACTCCTTTGATGTTGTTGCTTTTTGCCTGGTTTTGGAAATGTCGTAGTCCCTGAAATGTTCTTCTCTCTTTTAAGTTTGACTTTCGTTATTCCTCATTCTGACTTGGGATCACTTCGATGTCCTGCTCTTTCAGTAGCGCTCTTTCCCACAGGAATGGGTCAGTAGCGATGATTCCTGTCAGTGTCCCTACCCAGAGGTCTGCTGGGCCTCAGAACCTTGGGACTGGAAACTCTGTAACAATGGACCGTTCTAGGTGATGTCTGAGATACCTCGTGATTGACAGTAGCCTGCATCCTGAATTTCAGTTAGATAACCTAGAAGGAGGCTTGTTTGCATGTCCTATTTTTTTTCCTAGCCTTCTAACCTTCCAAGTGCTTTTTAGATTCTTCATGATTTGGATTTATACAAAAACCTGAGGACAATGCCCTGCATTTCTTCCATCGCTTTTTTCCCCCTAATTTCACTTTGAAATTACACAGTGAAAGTTGCCATATTCATTGAGTGCTTTTCTAAAATTGCTTCAGTTTTAATGAAGACTCAGAGCTCTTTGGTTTGCCTGAAGCAGATTGATACACAATCTCTTTAAATCCCAGTACATTGTCAACTCAAAGCAGATACTAAATTTGCAGAGCGAAGTCCTATCCCATTTCACTCAAGTGCTTTTTTGTGCCAAGCCGTAGTCTTTTGCTTGAAGACTCGTTAGGTTTGTAGCATGGATTTCCCTATAGAGATCCTTGATGGTTGGACTGAACTGTTAATGATGTGTGGATGATTACCAGGATTGTATTTTATTTTTATTCTTCCAGATGGTATTTGATGGTGCAGATCAAAACTACCGCAGAGTGAAGGTCCTGGTTCATTCATTAGTAAGCTGTTGTTTTAGGTCGGATAAGCGCACCTGAAAGTGGATCTGGAACTGCCTTGCTTTTGAGGAAACACTCTTTCATCTACTCTTTCCTAAAAATACCTTTCCTTTCAGTTATTTGATGCCTAAATGTTTATCTACGTGGTTGTATTTCTTTTTCTTTTTTATTTTTTTTTTGAGACAGAGTCTCACCATGTAGTTCAAGCTGGCCTTGAACTCAGTAAGTAGCCCATGTTGGCCTTGAACTTACGGTGATCCTCTTAATTCAGCCTCCTGCATGCTGGGATTACAGCTATGCACCATCACACCTGACCAGTCAATTTCCTTTACATTAGGCATTGTTACTGGTGATTATACCTTTGTATCTGTCAGTTATTGCTGTATAACAAATCACTGCAAAATTGGATAGTTTTAAACAACTATTTATGGCTGTGGTTATGTAGGTTGGTAGTTTGGACCTGGCCTAGCTGGCATATTCCTCCTGTATGCTACACGGTGCTGGGTATGTCCATATATGCTTTTGCCTTCAGTGGGAGCCTGATGGATCATGGGTAGTCTGATTTATATTGTTGGGAGTAAGCTGACGTCATGGGACAACAGCCCAATGTCTCTTGCCTTTCAGCAGATGGGGGCAGCCTTTTCACCTGACCCCTGGGTCCCCACAGCAGTGATAGAGAACCAGGCCTGATGTACATGCACTCTTAGGCTGCATCTTTTGGTGTTTGCTAACGTTATACTGGTCTGAGAAAGCCTCGTGGCTGTCCTCACTGACTCTGTTTTCGGATGGGATGAACTACAAAGAATTTGTGGCCTTTTTTCAAATCTACCATTACCTTGAAGCAAAATAGGTAAAATCTGATATGCACGTTACAATATTCTCTCTACATATGGAAAAGCAAATGGGAAGAGAAAAGGAGTTGAAAAACCAAAACTGCAGTTGAGAGGAAAAGGTTCCCATGAGCTCGCCTACTCATAAGGTAAGGGTGAGAAATAGTCAAGAGACATTACCTCATGTTTCTGCATAGATTACACCTTGGCTTTAGCTTTATTTCGAAGAACTTTCATTTTTAATTTTAGGTTATTAGTGTACCTATTGTGCTAGTGTCTGAAGTCAATAAATTACATGCTTTTAATTTTTTCACTGCTTTATGACTTCTGAAATGAACAAGTGCTTTCTTGGGCATATTTAATTTAACACAGGAGTTCAGAATTATTCAAATGATCGAGTTACAACTCCAGCTTATGTATATTTTGAAATTTTCTTTATAACCCATTTGCCTCAAGGCACAGTTTTAGTGGTTAAGTTTCTCCATGAAATTCTTTAGCTGTAAAGGTCAGCTTCAGTTTTCTGAGTTTAAGCCCTTTGGAGATAGTGGCTAAGTGAGAGGGGTGTGTTCCTAAAAAGCTGGATGACTATGGAAAGTTTCTTGGTGTTTAATAAGTTTTAGGGTTCACCACATTTACTTGAGAATGGCAGTGAATAATAGGAAAGTTAGAGGATTATACGTTTGCATTATGCCTCTGAGTGTCCCCAGTGATCGAGAGAGAAAGTATTATACCTAGGGAAAAAGTCGTGACTTGTGTTGCAGTCTCTGCACCAGCATTTTCTGGAGTGATTTCAAACACTATGTTTTGTTTGGTATCACTACCAAACAATATATCTATGAGGATGCCTCTGGCATATTCCCCTACGAAATACATGCTCTAAAGACTCCTCCCTGCTTTAAACACAGTTGCCCCACAGTTCCAGGTAATGTGTCTTTTATTGTAATAAACTTTTTAAAAGTTTCACTGTATTTTTGATCCCTTCTTGTATACCCAGAAACGCTGTTACTTTGTCAGATAATGTCTTCCAATTTTTGCCTTGTGAAAATGACCACTTTAGATTGCCCCTTTCTGGCAAAATTCCTTTCAGAAAAACAAACAAACAAACAAACAAACCAAACAGCAAGAACAACAAAAATGAAAAGAAAAGAAAGAAAAGAAAAATGATTTGTTCCCATGGGTCAAGGAAAGTGGATTGGAAAATTCTGTGCTCACTAACCTGAATCTGGGTTTGTTTCTTCCTGTTCTGAGTAGGTCTGTGTCCTTCCAGGCATAGAGTGAGAGTTTCTGACACAATTAGGATGTGAGTGCAGCCTGAGAATGTGCATTCCTACACATTCCCAGGTAAGCTTGATGGTTGCTGGCCTGAAGTCCATTCTATGAGAGCCAGTGGTACAGTTTGATGAATGCAGACATCTCAAAAGGGTGTACAGGCTGAGTTTGCCTGACCCTAAATGCTTGGGACCAGACGTGTCTTGGATTTCAGACTTCTTGGATTCTGCAATATTTGCATCTTCAAATATTTATGTTTCATATGCACCTTACATGCAAAACTAAAGAAAATTTTACACCAATATTTTCAGTGTATTTGTGTGCTTTATCTGCAACCCATCACATGAGGCCAGGCATGGAATTTTTCACTTGTGGTGTTTTATTGGCCTTCAAAATGTATCAGATTTTGGAGCATTTTAGATTTCAAATTTTTGAATTGGGCAACTCAACCTGTATATTAATAACTGGATAAATGATACATAAAACCAAATTTAGCCAATTATGAAATAAATTAAAAGGAATTACACTTCTAAAAAACTTTCGTGTGTTTTTAACCCTTTAAAATTTCTCTGATTCTATACATATTTGCATGAAAATAGTCAACTAGGTTTCCTCTTTATGTCTATGAAATTGCAGTCGAATCTTAATCTTTGGCTTTACCCCCACCCCAGCCACATCGATTGCCTGTAGTTAGTTATTCCAGCATCTCTCTGGTGCATTCAAGAGGGGGAAACCCCTGGCATGTGAGGGTTGAAGGCTACCTTTGCTTTTCCAAATCTCATCATCCCTCTTACTCAACTCTAAACCAACCCCTAGCACAATAATCTTTAAAATCATGTTGTAAAATATTATCATCATACTCATTCTTCAACCTTAGTGCTTTGATCATGGTGTTATAAGCATTTGCATTTAAAAATAATTTTCATAACGAGTCCATAAGCAAAAGAGTCCATATTATGATGAGCAACTTTAACTGCAGTCACCATCTGTTGAGAGGACATATTGATGAATTTGTTTGTAAACTATAAAGGCAATCTAAATGTTAAGTTTTGCAATTTAGGGTAGTATTTCTTCTTTAAATATAATTTAGTGCTCTGATTTTTGCCTCTCCTTGTGCCATATATTTTCTTTTTAAAAAGTTCTCTTCATAATGCTCCTGTTGTTAAATTCTTAGCAATTTTCTCTCCTTTTGGCTGGCACAGATCATAGACAGAATCCCCCCTCTAGTGGCCAAAAGTAACACAAAATAAAAAAGGATGTAAAGTAGCTAAAAAACTTATAGATTGATTTTTTTTCCATGTGACTAGTTAGTAACTTAGTTCTGAAGACAATTCTAAGAGAAGGCACTCAGAAATGTTTAGATCAGCATAGTTAGAAAATCTCCCAAGACAATGGACAAATTGAAACTCAAACACCTTTAGATATGCAAGTCCTTCTGTTATAGCAGGTTTACTGTTGGTTTCTGATAATCTTCATCAGCACAGCCACCATTTAACTGTGTTAGCAATAACATAGTCTTGTGTTTATTTTTAATAGTTTAAAAAAGTGCTATTTGTAAGTACAGATAGCAGAATAATGGTGGTTTGCTTTTCTATTAGTTATGTAAAATTTAAGGATTTTTTTCTGTCATATATGAATGAACTGTGATGTGTACTCTGAATAAATCTAGAGACGTTCCTGAATTTTTAGCATTTCCAAAGATTTTCTTTTATATATTAAAAGAGTCAATTCTTTTAGAATGTATTTTCTGTATTAGCAATGCATCTGAGTTTGATGGCTCTTTCTTGGGTCTTAAAAGGTCTCCTCTCATAAGACTGACTTTTTTCCCTCTTTATACTAGAAGAATCACTTTCACGCCTATCCCCTAAAGATTTGTAATAAAGTCAGGCTTTCTCTAATATTACCTGTTGTCCTACTGTTTAATTAGCCATAGAACATGATTTTAATTTCCCCATAATTAGTGATACATGTGGAGTTGTGATACTTTAAATAAAAAATATCCATAAATCATGGAAGATAGTATAATCTCATATTATACAAATAACATGTTTCCATTGTGGAAGATTATAAAATATGAATATGCATATTTAAATATAGAAAGTAATATCTTTGCCAAATCACTATCAACTCTGGAACATATTTTTCCAGGTGTTTCTATGCATATTTGTATAAAACAGACATCTGTGAAGAAAAGAAGTCTTCTGCATTTATGAATTCTGAGGTTATTCTGCCCTATGATTTCATTTTCTTAACAAATTCAATTCACCCAGTTTGCTCAGGCCTCTTCTGTATTCACCAATCTGTGTGCAAAGGAAGTGAGAAGAGAATGTATCATTGTTGAAAGAGAAAATAGAGAGCTTGGGATCAAATATTGAGCAGTGAGTCAAAGTTTTACTGCCAAGCAGGAAACCGGATCCAGCCCAGAGACTGGTCTCAGGGGATGAGAGTATGGGAAGGAGTTTTTAAAACGCCAAAGATAAGCACATCTTTCCTATTAGAAAACTTCAGGTCTAGTGGAATCTGGGTTAATTGACCACACTCGGGGACTGTGCTGAGATGGTGCTGTTTGATTTCTTCTGATGAGTGGGCTTTGCTGCCTGTGTGATGAGATGGTACCAGGTAATGGCATTTTCCAGCTTTATCATGCTCAGTGTCTTTGCTGTGCATGTGAGGGAGGCACTTACTACAGACATGTGACTCCCGGAGGGTCCGCTTAAATCATGTTGGCACTGCAGGCCACAGGAGCACACACATTTATCAGGAGCTTCTTATGTGCCAGACATTGTGCTAGATTTTTTGGGTGTGTCACTACCTCCTGTACAGGCCAAGTGTGCATCCTCCTAAGGGCGGGATGGGAGCCTATTCTTCAGCAAGTCCCTTCATCACTGCAGGTGCCCGTGAGTTACCTTGGTGGAAGATGTCACTCACTGGCCCGGAGCCACAGCCACATATCTGGGTGACCCAGAGGTCCTTGCCTTCAGACACCCTCAATACTGGACTACAGAGAGCATTTAATGAAGAGAAAAGGGTGTCAAAACATTTTATATTAATAAAGAGGATTTAGGAAGCAGGACTTCCATGGGGTCCCATCACCTCTCAAACTCTAAAACTGCAGCTGTTCCCCCATATACCTCCATCTTGGAGACCCTCCAAAGGCAATGCTCAGGGTCATTGTACGAAGTGCTATATGACTCCTCAGAGGACCCGTGATATTTCTGGCAGGAACTCTGTACTCTGCTAATAAAATTACACTGTGTTCTAGATCAATTTCTCTCTTATCTTTTGGGTTTTTCTTTTTGTGTCTTTCTCTCTTTCTTTCTCTCTTTCTTTCTTTCTCCTTTCTTTCTTTCTTTCTTTCTTTCTTTCTTTCTTTCTTTCTTTCTTTCTTTCTTTCTTTCTTTCTTTTTTCTTCTGTCTCCATCTTGACTCCTCTGCGTCTGTCTCTCTCTTTCCCTCTCTGCTTTCTATCCTATTCTGCCTGCCCTTCCATCCATGGCTTCTTTTGTCTCCTTACATATTACCTGAGCGATCTGTTCAGCACCCAGTTTGGTGTTTGACAACATAGTCAGAATTCAGCAGACACTCTCTGAAATGAACCCACGCATTTCCTTCAGAGTGTTTCTATTTTTCTGGGAGAAGCTGTCAGGCCTTCTTGTCCTCCTACATTCTGCTCCTTGATACTGGTTCACTCTCCTTTCAATTCCCTTCCCGGCCCCCACCCCTCTACAGGGGAGATTCTGTCGTATTTGAAAATGCCCAGAACAGAAGTTGGCCCATGGAAGGAAACTCAGAAAATACCAATTCCACCATTCCTTGCAGTGAAATCACAGGATCTCAGGATAAAAGAAGTCAGGGTCCTGAGGTCAACACGCAGCCTGTCCCTCCTTCTCCTGCCTACGTGCGGTATTCTGTTTCGCCTTTTAGATGGTCCTTGACATTTATTCTGCAGTGGCCGCTGCTGTCACCCACATCCCAGGGGCGAGTTCCCTGGGAGGACCACAGGACCCTCTGCACTGATTCTCCATATTGGTTCTTGTGACTCTTAGCCTGTTCTCCAACAGGTAACTGGAGTGATCTTTCTAGAGATCAAGTCTGACCTGGCTTCCCTTGCTCTTAAGATGCCACTAGGCTGGACAGCTGCCTTCCTCTTGGAGAATGAGCCCTGAGCTGTGTGCCTCCCACACTGGGACTTTCGCATGTGTTGCTTTGAATTTCCCTATCGCTCCACGGTGTGTCCCCAGTCTCTGCTCGTTGTCCCTTTCCCACGGTTGCCTCTTTGGGGCACAGCCCAGCAGTTATGTACCCATGCCTCCTGTTGCTTCCCAGCTCGTACTGCTTTCCTTCACCCAGCTGTGGTTTTGCATGAACCTGACAGATGCTTGTCTTTCTCCTAAGTGTCCCAGTTGAGGCACTGCCTCTGTTTTCACTCATCATATGGCCTCAGTGACTAGCACATCGCAGCTACATCATAACTATTTGTTGAACCGAACAGTGAATCCACGGAGGAGGTGAACAGGAGACACAGAGCATCACCAACCTGTGTCACATGGCTGTGCGAGGCAGCAAGTCCTTGCAGGGGTGGAGAAGATACACACGTGGAGTCAACCGTGGGGATGGGTCCATAGCTGACTCCTCATCATCCATCCTTTCCAAAGCCCAGGGAGGTTGTGGGGAATCTGTAGATGGCTTCATAACATGTAAATAACAGGGAGCTGTTACAGTCCCATGCTTTCAGCCAGCCTCAGTCTTCAGTCTGCCCATTCTATTATTTACGAGCAAGTAGAAACTTTAATTGAGGTGGGTCTTTTACAACTTACTTATTGTTCTCATCCAGGTACCACATGGAAGGAAAGGGTAAGAAATCAGAGAGTCAAAGAAACAAACAACCATGGCCACTTCCCCACACCCCTGCTAATGATGTTACGTGTTCACTCGCACAGCTCCCTCCTTGTTCACGTGCATTTCCTTGCTTGTCGTGTGTATCGCCAGTGAAAGTCTGTACCCCGGTCAGCACGGGCGGGTCCACGCACAGAGCAGAGCATCTGGACACCTGATTGGTTTAGTGGGGATTCTTGCCTGTGTCCATTTTTGTTCTGAGATAGAATCCTGTTATGAAACTACCAGCAGAGCGAGATGAGGGAGAGAGACAGAGCCTCTCTCAGAGCCTCCCCTGGAATAAAGCTCCCCCCAGTACAGGAAATGAGCCTGTCCCCCCCGATGTTCTACACTGCCACAGGGTTCTCTGTCCATTGCTCAGTTTCCCCAGGATTTGAAAGATCATGGAAAATCATATTCATATAATAGGATTATGTTCTGTGTACCTGCATCTTTAACTACTGCGGGCGGGTGAGGTGGAGTATTTGATCTCTTGGGACCTGGCTTAGACGTGAATTGGAGAGTCATAGGTTTTCAAATTTTGTCTGCTGGTGGGAAACATCCTTTGAGTTGCAACACATCCTTAAAGGAGCTACTCTGTATTTTCCCCACTTATTTCAGGCAGACTGAAAAGTAATAAGAAACAAACATAAAAACCCAGACACTCCAAACTCACCCTCATTTTGAATTCAGGAACTCAGGACATGCTGGGGAGCGAGCCCCGTGGCCTCACCCTGGCCTCCCTGAACACGTGGCCCCTGGTTTTGGAAAGTCTTGCTAGGCTTCTTTTGCTGAGCGGGAGGAAGCACAAATCCTCCTCCAGAGGTGCCGCAAAGGGATGCATTGTGGGAATTTGTCACAACCTGTGGAAACCACCTGGCTACAGCTGCAGTCTCCCATTTTTAGGTCTTTCTAAGTCTGATGCCTCCATGAGTCAGGCAAGGAGAAGAGCACGGGAGCAAACACGGTGTGCTCTTATCCTGCTGTTTAAATGATGTTGTCATGGGACAGTGTTGAGAGCAGGCAAAGAACTGCTGGAAGACCTTGCCTCTCGCAGGGAGGGAAGGGATAAAGCACCTCCTAAGACTGGAGATAGCAGGTGTCCTGTTCTGGAACTGTCCACACCCCTGGTGGGACCCTTTGCCTAGCCATTCAGCTTTGTGGGCTGCAGTCTTCTCATCCAAAGAGCCGGAAAGGCACTTCCTAGACACCAGCCCTGCGAGGCACCCCGAGCAGGTGGTTTACAGGAGCCCCAGCCTGGTGGTCAAACTTTCCATCAGGTTCCCATTAACTCGAATATCACCAGGAGGGGGCGCTGCCCTCACTCCTCTGTATCCCAGCCCCAGTTCCATCCAGTGCGTGTTTTCTTCTGGGGGAGGGCACTGCTGGAGAGGGTCACCACATGGGTCTGTCTTACCTGAGAGCCAAAGTGGCAGGGGGCCCGTTCAGTATTTCCCAGAAACCTTTTTGTTCTGATGAATTCACTCTCACTGTTAACCATTTGAAAACTGCATGTTCGCACTTCTGGAGTCACTCTCATCTTATCTAAAGGATCTAGGACAGTGGTTCTCCAAAGAAATTTTTGTCTTCTAGAGAACATGACAAAGTCGGGAGACAGTTTTGGTCATCACAGCTGGGGTGGGGCGGTGTTACCGGAATACTAGGATTCGGAGTGCATAGCTAAATCTTGGAAGTGGCCTCTGTGTCCACCAGCAGATGAACGGATAAGGGAAATGCGGTTTTGACACACAGTGGAGTGCTCCTCTGCTGCAGAGAAAGATAAACTTTATTGGGAAATGGATGCATCTTGAGACATAATGCTAAGTGAAATAAATTGGACACACTTGCTTAAATTCATATGATTTCTCTTATGCAAGAAACCCAGAATAAAAGACAGATCATAGGGAATAGGGTGATGGAGCTTTTGCAAATGGAAAAGGAGCCAAGAGATGAAGCGGGGAAGGGGAAGTAGATGAAAAAAAAGTGAGATGTGTTATGTACACCAACTCCCCATGAAGAATGGGATCCTTGCATACTACAAACATGTACCAGTTAAAGATTGAAAAGATAGATCCAGTTCCATGCTCTATAATGCACAAGACAGCTGCCAATGATAAAGAGTGCTCTGGACCAAAGCATCAGTGTCGCCGTTCCTCCTTATCCTTGGGATATGTGTCAAGACGCCCAGAGGATGCCAGAAACCAGAGATAGCACCAAACTCTCTATGACCATCCCTTAGGATCTGAGAGGGCTGGTTCTAGCAGTGTCCCCAGCCCATGGGTATCCAAATCCAAGATGCTCAAGCCCTTGTATAAGATAGTGTAGTATTTGCATGTAATGCATGCACAACCTTCTATATGCTGCAAATCATCTCTGGATTGCTTATGCTATCACAGTATAAATGCTATATAAATAGTTGTTTTGCTGTGTGGTTTAGAAAATAATGCCGAGATTAAAAGTCTGTATGTGTTCGGTCAAATGCAGCTTTTTTCCCCCAAATATTTTTGAAGCGTGGTAAATAGAATCCACGGGTGCAGAACCTGCAGATAGGAGAGCTCACCATCCTGCACCTCCTGTACAGTGGAGTCCTGTACAGGTACCTGGAGAGAGAGAAGAGTCCCCATCCCAGGCAGGACAGGGCAAGAGCATGTGAGATATTTTTTTTTTTAATCAAGCTACTCATAAGGTTGTGCAAATTGTAATGTATGAGTTGTTTATTTCTGGAATTTTCCATTTATTATTTTTGGGCCAGAACTTGCCACAGATAACTGAAGGTGCAGAAAGTGAAACCTCAGATAAGGGGAAACTCACTGCAGGACCACAGCTGAGGAACCCTGATTCAGTTTGTGTGCCTCCACGATTGCTGTGCTGGAGCCCTCACCCCAGTGTGGTCTCTGGAGATGCAACCTGGGAAGCAGTGATTAAAATTCCATGTGGTCCTGAGCCAGGGCTCTAATGTGACAGTGCTGGTGGCCTTGTAAAAATGGGTGACATTTCCAGGGTGTCCACACACAGAGAAAAAGCCATGCAACAACAAGGCATAGAGGTATCGGCCAAGGAGAGAAGCCTCAAGACAAACCAGCCATGCTGACACCTTGATGCTTGCTACCAGCAATCAGTTTCTGTTGTTTAACTTGACCAGCCTGTGGCAGTTTGTTATGGTAGCCCTAGCAAACGAACACAGCAGGCCAAGCTTTTGGGGAAAACATGGGGAAGTTGACAGGGCACAAAGGATTGACTGGGCCAATTTCTTTACCTGTCTGATTCTTTATTCCTCCCCTGTAAATTGGGACTAGTCATGCCCATCCCTTTGGGTTATCATGAGGAGGAGACAAGTTTACATGCACAAAGCAGGTGTCCCTAATGTGCGCTGGACTGTGAGCTCCTTGCAGGTGGTGACCCCACCCTTGAGCTTTGTGTCTGGACCACCAGGAACCTCTGGGGAGCAGGAGAGGCACAATTTAAGTGAGTGTTGACAGCATTATTTTGGTTACTGGTTTAACTACTAAGGTTGTAGCTTTTGTGGCCAGATACTGTGGGCGCAGCTATCAAGACTTCTGTTGGGACCTTGGTCTTCAGGTTTATATTGTAGTGGAGGAGGTTAAATGATAATCAAATAATATCGTCGGTTAAAATACTGTTATATCTAGTCCTATGGTGGGAATCACCCGGATGCTATGATCAGCGTGGTGTTGGGGCTGCTGTGCACGGCTGCAGTGGTGAGACTGGAGTCTCACCCTGATCCGCTTCGGGATTCACCCCGGGAGTTGGTGGAGCCCTCTGTAGGTGTGCGTGGGTGGGTCACGTCATGGCAACATGGCTTTGGGGTCTCGCTCTGGTCTGTCCCTCAGGCACTGTTTCCCCGCTCTGCTTCTCAGCCGCTGTGAACTAAGCAGCCTGGCCTCCCACGTGTCGTCTCTGCCATGAAGCCAGATGACCACGGGCTGAATCTATCAGCAAACTAAACCTCTCCTCCTTTAAGTCATGGGTGTCGGGTACTGCGTCTCAGTGGAGAGAAAGCCGCCGACTAATGCATCCTTGTCATCGGAAAACATTCCAAGGGTGTGGTTTTTGTTTTCTACGCGTCCGTGTGCTGTTTCTTCAATTCTCCTATAGCAACTGCTCTTGTGAAGTGATTTCCCAACATGGCAAGCAACTTGTGGTGCATTATTTTCTCCACCTTCCAGGAAAGCACAGTGCGTCTCAGATCTGTGCTGCACATCCTCAGCCGCGAGATTCTAGGCTTGGAAGGTTGCTAACAGGGTTTCGGTCTCGTGGATGTCCAGTGGGAGAGTCCAAAGTTATGCAGGGTGCTGGGCCACTTTCTGGGTTGTGCAGCATCATTCTGAACATTTCAAGAAGTGAAGTATCTCTGGTCCTTGCTAAAATCTATTGGAATCTTTCAAGCATTGTGATAGGGACCCCTCTCACCCTCATTTTTTTCAAAACAGCCTCTAAAGGGCAGGCCAGGTCCCATTAACAGCCATCTTTTCGGGGGTCTCCAGTGACCCATGGTGCCTCAAAACCAGAGGTCACGCACGCTCCTGAGAGCCTTCCTTTGCTAACCAGCCCCGCCCAGGCTCCCTTTCTCCCCGCCTTCCACGCCCTGTGTCCTTTTCCCCTCCACCCAACCCCTGTCCCCTGTGGTGTGGTCAGGCTCCTTTTTTGCCACCATCTGTGTAGATGTGGCCTCGGTCCTTTCTTTTCTACCCTTTGCATTCTCTCGTTGATGAAGACTTCACCAGCAGTTCCAGGCAACTTCCCCAAGTGCTCTTCCGTGCTGTTCACGCCCGCTTGCAGCTGTTGTGGTGCCTCTCCCTGTGAGTCCTGAGTTAGACACGTCCAGAGGAAGGTGTGTCTTCTAAGCCCGGTTTTGCTTTGGTCAGACACATCATCCGCGGCTCTCTGCTCCCCGCATCCTGGGCTTGCCGAGCTCTCTTGGGTCTAAAGAATGAGGCGGGGAGTGGCATATTCAGGGGAAACTGGGTGGCGATCGCAGCGGGGAAGATGGAGACCCTGAAGGAGCCACTCTCAGCCCACCGTTATTTTAATTTTATAAAAAGTCTCTGGACCAGCCTAATTTTTCAGACCCTGGGCATACTGCCCGAGCTAATTTGTTTGCTTGAATGAATTATCCGCGGGAGGCGGCTGCCTCGTTTTCCCAGCGCCTTTCTCTTTGGGAAGGAACTCAGTTTTATTCCTGCAGTCCAATCTCGGCTTCTTGGCTCCGAGTGTAACGGATGCCTCGACATTTCCATAAAGACATTTCCATGTTGCTATCCCTGAAGAAACCGTTTTAGAATGTGAAGCTTTATCTTTCTTTTTCCCCCAAGGAAGAAAAACATCACGGGCTTAATTATCTCTGTAGAATAACTTCCCCGTTTGCTTTTCATGTTGCTAGTGGAAAAAAAGATAATGATACTGTTTTCAAAATATGAGATAATTATGGATGATTCCATGCAACTTGCTTTTGATTTTTATCTATATAAACAACTCCTCAAGTCAGAGGTCAAAGACACACGTAGAGTTCTGTGTTACCCTTCCGGTTGATAAAAGACCCTGCTGAGAAAGCAGATACAACTGCAGAGATGATGGGAGTGATAGCGTTTCATACAGATTATAAAAAGGTTCTTATAATTAGTTTTATTTCTTATTTTTATTTTTTAGACAGGGTCCCACTGTACAGTTCAGGCTGGTTTTGAGTTTACTGTGTAGCCCAGGCTGACTTCAAACCCATAGCAATCCTCCTGCCTCAGCCTCCCAAGTGCTAGGATTGCAGGTGTGCAGCACCATGCCCAGCTGGGGTTCTTATAATTAGGAAAAGGAGGCAAAAGGCACTTAACTCTTTATACATACATGCATACACTAATTGTGAGAAGCATGCAACACGAGACCTACCTTTTACACATATTTTGAAATGCACACTGCAGGATTGCATACCATATACACGAGGCCATGCAGCCAGCTCACCTTGAGACCCATTTCATCTTGCAGAATTGAAACTCTCTACCCATCAAACAGCAGCTCTGGCTTCCCCTGTCCCCAGCCTTGGCAACCACTTCTTACTTTCTCCTTCTGTGGGTTTGACCTCATGCAAGTAGAATCATGCAGCATTTGACCTTCTGTGGCTGGCTTATTTCATCTAGCATATGACAGGATTTCTTTCTATCCGTGTGTGTGTTTATCTGTAGCACTGGGAATTGAACCCATGGCCTTAAGACCGAGCTACATCCCCAGCTCTTTTTAAAAATCTTTTGAGACAAGGCCTCATTAAACCTCTTAAATTGCCCAAGCTGGCCTCTGACTGTAAGATCCTCCTGCCTCAGCCTCCCACGTATAATATTGTACTGTACATATATAGCACATTTTCTGCCTCAGTTTACCTGTTAATGCACATCCAGTCTATCTCTTGGATATTGTGAATAGTGCTGCAGTGAACATGGGAGAGCTAATAGCTCTTTGAGATCCATTTTTCCATTCTTTTGGATAACTATTCAGAAACAAGATTGCCAAATCATTTAAGTTGGTGTTGTTTTTTTTGAGGATCCTCTATATTATTTTGTCCAGCAGCTATACCATTTCACATTGTCACCAATAGTGTGCAAAGTTCCAATTCTTTCACATGTTTTCTAACTATATATATCCCCAATGGTCGTCCTAACAGTTACATGATAACTTCTCATTGTGGTTTTGATTTGCAGTTCTCTGATGATAAGTGATATTGATTATTTTTTCTTCTGCTGGTTGGCCACTTGTATGATCTCTTACCATGTGCAAAACTCAACTCGAAATGGATTAAATACTTAGATATTAAGACCTAAAACTATAAAACTCATAGCAGTCTTTATGGCATTGGTTATGGCAATGATTTCTTGAATGGGATATCAAAAGCACAGGCAAGAAATGTAAAAATAGACAAGGGTCATCAAACTAAAAATCTTGTGTAGAGTGAAGGAAACAGTCAACATTTAAAAGACCACCTGCAAAATGGGAGAGAATATTTACAAACCATATATTTGATAAAGGTTAATATCCAAAACTCTTGCAAAAGGAAAGATGTTCCACTGACTCTAGATCAGGAGTCAAGAAATCCCTTAAAGGGCCAGGCAGTAAATATTTAAGCTTTGCAAGCCCTATGGTCTTTGGCACAACTGTTCAGTCCACTAGTGTGATGCAGAAGCAACCACAGACGATACTGAATAAATGGGTGGGGGTGACATGTCTTATAGGGCACTATGGACGAGCAGGTCTGGCCTGTGAGCTGCAGTTCGCTGACCCTGATCTGGAGCAACCTGTCCCATCCACCCACCCTACTTGTTACAGCCAAAAATGTCTCTGACATCCTCTAATGGACAAAATCACCGTCAGTTGAGAACTTTTATCTAGATAATCCAAATACTGTACAGTAATACCTCAGTTCTTGAATGTTTCTGTGTGCACACAATTCACTTCACAAAGAAAAGCATACTGCAAAATGTTGCTTTGGTTCACAAACTCACATCTGGTGACCAACGTGGCCATGACCATCTGGGCCACAGACACAGACACAGACACAGACACAGACACAAACTCAACCATCTTCCCCCAAATTGCAGAACAAATTGAATTCGTAAACCGAGGCTCTCTGATAGAGTGAATTAGGACACATTTCCCTAAAATTAAAAATAATAGGATAGGGTGGAAGAATTGAAAATGACAGTATGTTTGCCTTAGATAGGTCAAGGTCTCCTCAAAGGGGCCATTAACACTGCCTAAATTTGGAAAGCAGTTCAAAAATAACTGCAATGGTAGTGTGCTTGGAAAGTGCTCTGTTAATAATGCAAATATGAGCTTAACCTACTTTTGTGGCGGCACAGGAAACAAAACAGTTCCACACATTAGCATGTTCTAATGGGACTTTCTGAGTTTCGGGGCTGGAAAGACTGGAGAAAACTCATTCTGCTAATTCCCATTTGTGCAAAGGTTTATTTTTTTGCTTATCTGCATTCAGGACTAAGAGACGCAGAGTGATTTGTGAAAGCACGCACATGTTTCTCATTGTTTGGACAAGGCCAGACAAAAATGGCCTGGTTTCACTGCAAATTGGCAACAACACATGTTTTTGAAAGTTGCAAACAGCGTAACACTCAGGAATAAATCTCAAGGAATGTTGTCCTCTCTTTTAGAATAAACACCTGCTTTGCAAATAGGAGAGTAAAATCTATCTTTAAAAAAAAAAAGTCTGTTTCTTTTTTCTTCAATCCCATCATATTTATAATCATTAACCAATCAAAGTACAGTTTGAAATGTTATAATTATAAAATCATATCTTTGAGGAAACAAACAATAGAATGAACCCACATTTCATTAGGAATTGAAGTTAAGCCCCCTAAACTAATGTTCTCTTGAGAAACAAAGGAAATGAGTTGAGCTTTTCTCTTCTGGTAACACTGTTTCGTGCAGTATGTTTTTCTGATTGACACGGTCCACAAGTGTGGTTGTGGGCCTTGAGAGGACCTGCTTGTCACGCCACTGCAGTAAACCTCAGTCTCCCAAGGCTGCAGGTGACGAACTCAGTGCCCCTGACCCCGCCACACCAGAGCCCCCGGGCACAGAGTGATGTGACCATGCTCTGCGGCAGGGCTCGCTTCTTCTACACTTGGGATTGTGTGATAAGAACAGGCCTTGTCTTAACAGCCTTTCCACAAATCCACGTGTCAGATCGCCCTGGGGACTCAGCTCCTGAAATCGCAGGCGTCTGCATTCTTCCCAGTGCGCATCCATCCCCTGACTTGCAGGCCGGCCGGCTGGCAGTGGGTTTAAAGGGCTGCTTTTGACTGCAGGATTCTCTCTCTGTCCCGCAGGTTACCATGGCCTGTACTGTGAGGAGGAGTACAACGAGTGCCTCTCCGCCCCCTGCCTCAACGCAGCCACCTGCCGGGACCTGGTTAACGGCTATGAGTGCGTGTGCCTGGCCGACTACAAAGGTGAGCATGGCTGTCTGATCAGGGTGGCTCTAAATGACCCGGTCGATTTCTCAGCTTTAATGCACAAGTCTCTAATTGGAGCATGAATTTGTGTAGAGTCAAAAAATCGAATACTGAGACCTGGAAGATTTATGGGTCCGGGGAGACCAGTTTGCCATTCTCACCCCTGGGCGATACACTGAAGACTGTCTCTCCTGCCCTTCCGCACTCTCTTTTCTGTCGAATGTATAAAAAGCCAGGACTGAAAAGTGACACTGAGGCGCGTTGGGAGGGGAATGCAGGAGGCTGTGCGCGGTGTGGAGCGGGAGTGCCCTGGGAGGCTGGCTGTGCAGAGTGGATGCTGTACTTGCCGGCCGAGGCGCAGGTGGAGTCTCACATATTGGCAAATAAGTTAATTCTCACTGAATGAGTCAGTCGGGAGGGAAATGTTAGTTCATTTGAGTGGATGCCTGTCAATGTCACTCTGGAAAAACAGCCGCCATTGACGGGGTGTTTATAACATGTGGGTCATGTTCGAAGGCACTTATGTGCATTAACTCATTGAATCCTTCTAACAGCCCCGTGGGGCGGCTGGTGATGGTATCCCTCAGGAGCGCAGCCAGCTGGGTTCTGAAAGCCTTGTCCCTGCCTCTGCGTTGGCCTCCAGCCACGATTCAGGGACTGCGTGGCTACACTGAAGCCCAGGCACCCCTGGCCAGCACTGTGTGCCAAGAGAGCCTGCTTACTAGCTGTTGTGCGCAGTTGGCCTTAGATTCTTGTAATAGCTGTGTTGCTTAACCTTTCACTCCCATCACTGTTCACTTGATACCTTCCACCTGCCTGGGGACTTTGTATTGCGACCATTGTTGCTTCTGTTGGCATGGCTCCACCTCAGACTCGCAGATGCACTGAAGAACTTGCTGGAGCCCTGAGGTGGAGGGACTGGAGCTGGGCCATGGCTCTGCACTGGGCAGGTTTGGTGCTTCTTTCGGAGCGTGATGCTCTTCCAGAACCAGATGCCACCTACATCCTCAGAGGCACAAAGGCAGGCACGCTGGCTTCGTCCTGATGGCTTTTTAGTTTGAGATCCAGCGGAGCAATGAGAAATACAGACTTCATTCAATTCTGGAAAGAAGAACGAGGGAGATAAGAATCAGGGGGCCTCAGTCCCTCATCCTGACCATGCTATGGGCTACCTGGGGAGCCAGGACAGAGCTCTTAAACTGAGGAATCTTCATACTCTCTGTGAAGCAAGGACAGTGATGCTGACAGAGATTTTGTGTTTCTCCAGTAAAAGAGTTAGTATGGAGAATGTGCTTCAAAAATTAAATCTGAAATCCTTCAGTGTGTGGTAGAATGTTATGAGGTAGATTTCATCTTTGTAAGTGACAAAATCATTAATGAGATGTGCTCTGAATATGCCCCTTACTTTTCTATCTTTGAGCTATTGTTCTTGCTATCATTATTTAAAGTAATAAAAAATACAGTTGCATGTAATACAGATCCCTAGACTATGATCCTAGCCTTTTTATATGGCTTGGGAATTGAACTCAGGGCCTTTGCACTGAGCTACATTTCCAGCCTAGATTTTATTTTTTTATTTTGAAGCAGAGTTCTTGTTAAGTCCCCAGGCTAGGTTCAAACTTGTTGTCCTCCCGCCTCAGCCTTACAGAATGCTGCGATTGTAGCCATGGTCCTAGCATTTTTCCATTTTTTTCTCCTGGGTGTTCCAAAATTTTGCCTCTTCCTCCAAGCTCTATATTGAGCTACTTGGTCCTACCATATAAATGACTTTATCTTCATTGGATAAAAGTGTGTTATCATGTGTAAAATCTTCAGATTGGTCTCATTTTCCATACCCTGATGGTGGTGGTTCTCAAACTTGAATGTTCATTGGATTTGTAAGGTTGAAGATTTCTGGCTTCACCCTCAACAGTTTCTAACTCACTGGGCTGGGGTGGGATCCAGAATTCAAATTTCTGGTAAGCTCTCAGGTGATGGCTATGTGCTGGTCCATCACAATGTTCATTCTATGAACTTAGCTGGAACCACAACCATTAAACCTTTCTTCTGTCTCAAGTTAGCTGATCAAATACTACTCATCCTGCTAAATGGTAGTCTTTTCCTGTATGCTGTAAATTCTGTTCCTTCTATCCTTCTGCGAACGTTCTCTAGCACTTCTGTCTGCGCGTCTTCAATCTTGAACTCTCCTTGTTCCTTTCCTTCACCCTATAAATATGTTTGTGCGTCTCTTACTCTAAGAAAGTGAAGATTCTGCAAGATGCCAGCTGGAGTCCACATCTGATATCCCCGATCCCTCCTGACTCTGGTGTCAGTGACTTGAGAAGATAAGAGTGCCCTGGAGGGGATCTCAAAGACTTCTGAGAAAATGGTCAGGTGCTGGGAGGCTTTGCTTATGCTACCTAGGAGTGGGGGATGGAGGGTCCAGGGGGAACAGGGCTCAGTAACCAGCTGGGCTGGAGGGACCCTCAGCTCACACAAGGTGAGTGTGTCTCCTGGCCTTACAGCGGCTGGTTGCCCTTTAGAGTTGAGCTGAGCTCATTCTTTGAGATTGCATGGTGGAAAGAGTCATGTTATCCTGCTCACATTCAGGGAGCCCTGAGTATCCCAGCTGGGAGAAGTCTCTTCACCCCAGACCTTACTAGACAGGACCGAATTGTTTGGCCCATCTAGTGCTGGGAGGAAGACCTCCAGTGTCCTCCAACTTGGCCAGGATGGGAACCTGCAGTAGCCACTCACAAATGGAGAAAAAAGAAAAAAACCAAAAATTTAAATTGAGCCTCTGAACCCTCAAGAGAGGAAGTGAAATGAATCGTGTATACTGCTCAAAATTGAATTGCCATCTGGAAAAGCAAAAGGAGGAACTACTTTGTGATAGACACAAGAAAGGAGGAAGTGGAAACCATGAGTGGAAAGATAAGAGACGTGGAGAAAAGATCCAAGAAGCCTGTTCCCTTTCCGCTGGAGTGATGAATGCTGTGGAGGAAGAAGAAACAGTTGGAAATGAAACCAGAACCAACTGGCCTGAAGAGGTCTGTGAGCTGAGGGCAGCATTATCTTCAAATGTTTCAATTTGAGTGCTTCGTGACAAGCACGCACAATTTGAGATTCCCTTGTAAAATTTCTACATGCTGGGATGCAGACAGATTTTTATACGGTTGTAACAGGGTGTGCAGGTTGCATGCAGAAGAAAAGAGTCAAACTGTCTCTGAGCTGTGTCTTTGTAAGAAGGTGAATAGTAGTGGAGCAGGGCTTCAGACTCCAAAGGGAAGAGGGCTGTGAATCAAGCACCATCTGAACGTGAGGGCAAAAGAGAGATAGGGCTGCCCACTGCAGGATACAGAAGCCATAGCACCAAGTAACCTCTCTAGGAACATTACTTTAAGAAGCATCCTCACATGATCGCGCATGCCTATAATCCTAGTACTCGGGGAGGCTGATGCAGGAAGATTGCCAGTTGAAGCACAGCCTGTGAAATTTACTGACTTAGTGAGATCATATTTTTAAAAAAAGAAGAAAAAAAGAAAAGAAAACCAAAAATGTCTGGGGACTTAGGGTACATAGCTCGGTATGAAGGCTTTGCATTCAATCTACACACACACACACACACACAGACACCAATTGTCTTAAAAAGTGTTCTTATGACACAAGAATTAAATCAGGAAGGCATCTGGTAGAGGAAGATGAAGAGTAAGAGGAGAGTGTTGAGCCTTACATGCAGAGGTCAACCTAAGGAGATGGTACGAATGTAATACAAAAAAATGGTCTGCTAAACAGAAAACAGTATTTTTCTATTTCTATATAAATTCCATATACATAGTAATCATGGAATAAAATTCTCTAACTTTGTGTCCTCCTCTGCTTGCTTGAAATATTTTCTTTCCTTATTTTGTTTCCACTGAGTCTCCCAGGAGTTGGTACAGAGTTGCTGTATTTCCTTATTTTGTATTCTTTTGTGAATCCCCTTTATTTGGCTCTTGTCCTGCTGGTTCACGCAGATGCATTCCAGGGAGACCCATGGTGAAAGCCTGAAAGACATCTCCCTGGCATCCAGGATCCTTTCCCTTCCTCTCAACTCGGGGTTCCTGCCCCTTCACCACGCTATCCCAGGGTCTCCTGCATGTCAGCTGCTCCCTCTTCCTCAGCTCCGTTCCTGCCACCCTGGTTCTTCTCTCCCGGTCCTCCTTGAATCCTTGCTTCCTGGACACTATGACAACTGTTAGGTCCCACCATTATCTGCTTGGGCTTTTCCCCTCACCCTTGTCTTTGCCCTCACTTCTCTTATTTGTGTACCTGCATTTAACAGTCTCTGAAATGTTGATCCCAAACAGATGTGACTTGACCTTGTCCAGCAGTTTGTTTGTATTTGCTATGACGAGTCTGTCCAGCCTTGTATCGAGTGTTGTCTAGGTTCAGACCTTACTCTCCCCTGAACCACATCCTATTCACCCAAGGCAGTCACTGTGTCTGTTCTTTTTTCTTTTTAATTCTCTGCTGTTCTAAGTAGAGGGACTTGCACAAAGCAAATGCGCAATAGCTATGTTTAGCTAAATTAAAACTGCTATTTAACACAGCACTTAAATAAAGGAAGCCAGCTCCAACATTGTCCTGAGATGTAAGTTTCCACCATGGAACTAGACACTATTAGAAAGTAAAATGCATTGAGGGACTCAGAGGAGGTCCCTTCAGTCACACCAAAAGGCTGACGCATTCTTCAAAATAAGTGCAAGTTAGTTCACAACTTTTGATTTGTGTTCACAAACTCACATTGTCCGCAAGTCAAGGTACAGCCTTGCAGTTGCATTGGTTTTTTTTCTAGCAAAAGAAATTAAATGATCAACCATATACTCACTTTACATTTTTGGAGACAAAACTTAGAAAGCGAATGTTTCAATTTTAATTATGAAAAAAATAGTAAAACATTTAGGAAGAAAACTGAAGATTTCTTATAGTTATACCACATAACACAAGAGCAATGATAATTTGTGTGTTGTTTTCATTTTTAAATATCTTTTTATAGTTATGATTGAATAAAACTAAAAAAAGTTTATATTGTTGTGCCCACATTTACCATGATCTTAAATTTGATTTATATATTACTAAGAATATATAAATGGGTTTGTAATGTTCCTATGGGAATATTTATCCACCTCCTTGTTATGTAGACCTGATCGTTCTTACTGATTGTATCTGATATGGGGCTACTATAAATAATCCTGGAATGCATGCTGTGTTCACATTATTTTCATACTTTTTGGATTGGGGGCAGTGTCTCAGAAGTAAGTTCACTGGGCTTTAGGTTTGATCACAGGCACCTATTCGTTTATTTTTAAATACACGTATAAGTAAACTGATGGCCGAAAGGGTAAGAGCCCTTTCTTTGGTGGATACAGTCATTTCCTTTGCTAGGTTCTGCTTAATCAGGGATGGGGAATTTGTTGGTGCTTTTGTGGCTCGCTCCTTCTCCAGTACTGTGATAGATACAAAAATGAGGAAGACAGGATTCCTTTCTTCGTCAAGCTATTGTTTACCAGAGAAGCAGCCTGAGGCTGGCCACACGAAGAATAATAAGACTGAGGTTAAGCTGTTGATTGTAATTTCTGAGATGGTTTAGAAAATGTGGAGCTGTGTCACAGTTGGAATATTGGAAAATTTTTCATGGAGAAAGCAATTCTGAATACAACGAGATGATATCACAAAGCAAGTTTTAAGTACAAAGCCCAGTTCCCATACATTTCCTTTACAGAGCTTATTTTTCTTAGAGATAAAACAGTAATTTTTAGTTTTCAAAGACTAATTGTGACTAAATTTGTGAAGACAACAAAGAATTATAGTTGCTATAACTCTTCTTTGAATTCTTGCACATTTTAATTCTAAAATCTTCTATAGAGAGTCCTGTTGGAATAGTCATCTTTTCAGAAACTTTTTACTTCTCCATCCCTTAATATGAAAAGTATGAATTTTTATTAGTTTTGACTGAATAACAGTTTATTTTTGCTTGAGACTAAACATAAGTTTCGTAACTGTGCGTGCTATGTCCTTGGCCGGTGGATGATGCATGTCACCCCGCAGGCTTAGTTCGAAGTGTGGGCCTCATTTTCCCTGACGAAACAGGGTGTTTGTGAGGCACATTTGGAATCTGGAACGGCTTCTCACTGGCAGTCTCACCTGTGTGTCAGCCAAAGTACACTGGCACTTGTCCTCCCATTGGGAAGGACAGGGGTCTGATATTACAGTCCTCATTTCTTCCACGTATTGAGATGTGGCCTCTGCCCTGCAGGGTTTGGAGATTTGTAGCGGAATCAGACAGGAGAACAGGTAGGTTGTGACCCGGCACAGTAAACTCTGTAGCAATAGGATAGCAACCTGCTCTCAGCACACAGGGGCAGAACCTGATCTGTCTGGGGAAAGATTCAGTTCTCCAGCGAGATGCGCGTGCCTTGGGGACTTGACAGATGAATTCAAAGCTGCCGAGGGAAGTTCAGGTTGGAGGAGACAGTGAAGGAAGGCACGCGTGTCAGGGGAAGCAGGATGCCTGAGATGGTGTTAGGCAAGTGCCTGGATCCCCAGGGAATGACGAGGAGCGCAGGAATGGAGGCCTGGAACCCTAAGCAGAGGGTGTTGTAGTCAGGGGTTGCAAGGAGAACAATTACATACAGGACACAGAATTTATAATATTATTTTATGATGGTCATCCAGAGTTAGATACAAGAAAGTACATGAAATCTGTCCACAGCACTAAAGACCTAGAAAATTCAGCCGAGGGCCTGGATCCCACAGCAGTGTCCTGCATGAGTCCAGCTGAAGACCTAGAGCTCATGACAGTGCCTCCTTCACGTCCAACTGGAGGCCTAGAGTCCATGACAATGACTCATGCAAGTCTGTTCCATGAATCTGTGCTGGGAAGACCCACAGGTCAGTGGTGGAAGCTAGAAAGTCTGTGCCAGTGGGGTGAAGGATCTGTACTGGATCCAGGAAGCGACGCTGAAAGTAAGGGCCAGGGCTCAGCCATCCTCAGTGACAATGAGGTCCTGAGCTCCTCCAGTGATGAGAACAGCCGAGTTCATATCAGGAAAACCAGCATGACAAGCTTCTCCTGAAGATTAAACTGCACACATCTTCCCCTCCGGAAACAGGAAGTGATGCTCAGCATAAGGAGCAAAGCTCCCCCAAAGTGAACCACAGCCATTCTCAGCAATAAGATCCCGAGCTCCTCTGATGATAACAGCTGAGTTCATATTAGGGGAGCCAGCATGACAAGCTCCTCCAGGAGAACCAGTGGCTCCAAACAACAGCAACACTTAGGAGAACCCACAATGCTATGCTCTTCCTTCCCACATCTCTTTTTTATACTGGCAGCTGTCCTCAGGTGAGTCATCCATGCTCAGCACCATGCTGATTCAGGTCAGCTGGTGTTTAAGTTGACCACCAATGACCAATCCACTACAGAGGGTTGACTGGAGGCATCGTGGGAACATCGGTAATGCTTGGGACTGGCTGTTCTCTATACTGAAAGTTTCTAGCTCGCAGTTGTTCAGCTCCAGTGACCAACAGACCAATATGAACTCTATCTATCTATCTATCTATCTATCTATCTATCTATCTATCTATCTGTCTATCTGACTATCTAGCTATCTGGCTATCTAGCTTAGTAGCTGCTCCAAAACTTAAAATATAGAAGTGGAATGTGGGAGTAACCCAAGTACTCACTGCTCACTGGGGTATCTATCTATCTGTCTATCTATCTATCTATCTATCTATTTATCTATCTATCTATCCATCCTATCTATCTTCTCCAAATCTTAGAATATAGAAGTAGGAGTAACTCACATGCTTACTGGGGATTTGCAAAACCATCATGATTCATAGTAGTTGTGTTTCTTGGAAAACATGCTTGTGGCCAGTCTTCCTACCAGAAAACTCCGAATGGATGCTCAAATGACTAATTTTTTATTTCTGTTAAAGGAGAATTAATGCAATAAAATTATTCCCAAAGAACAAGCCTAAACAAAAGTTTGAAATTGCTTAGCATCTTGAGCGTTTTCATCTAATCTATTTGATTGAAGATTTTAAAGTTATGATGTTTAAATAATTGGCCTAGAATTTGCTTTGTAGCCTCATTTGAAAAATATGAATATGGTAATCTGTTACATTATACTGGCTAGATTGACTAATGCATTATGAGAAACTCAGTGAAGATTACCTGACTGCTCCTACCTTAGGCTGGTGGATTTGCAAAAAAGGTTTCAAGTGTCGCTGAACTTTGGTGGTAGGTATATTTCTCATTATAGTAAAAAATCTTTTTTTTTTTTTTTTTGGCACTGGGGATTGAACTCACAGCCTCACACCTGCCAGACAGGCATTTAAGCCACTGAACCAAACTCCCAGCACTAGTTTTTTGAGGCAGGGTTGCACTATGTAACTCAGGCTGGCCTTGCGCTCGTGTTGTAGCTCAAGCCAGCCTCGAACTCACAACACTCCTCCTACCTCAGCCTCCCGAGTGCTGGGAGTAAAAAATCTTCTTGATATCGTGATACCCATTGATCAACCTCATGAGAACTTGTAAAGATGTGATTCTTTGTTTTTGGATAAATATTTTGAAATATATCATGTCTTTTTACATTTTATTGTCTCAGTTAAGTGCACGTTACTTGGAAATCAGTGGGAAAAACAGAAACAAAAACTTCTGGGAGAAGAGGTCATATACACTGGGGTAAAAAGAGTTACATATTTGAGCTAATTTTGAATTTGATCTTTGATATTATAATGTCTGGAAGGTTCTGTCAAGTCCTAGAGGTGGAGGGGAACAAGGATGAGGTAGTGAGAAACTGGATCCCACCAGGCCCGAGACCCTGGGATCAGGGTGGCTGTATCAGGAAGAAGGGGAATCTCTAAAAGGTACTTCAGAAAAATATGTAGCAGAAAATTGTTGATGGCTTGGATATGATGGTCAAAAGATCAGAGGGAGTTAAAGGGCTTCACTTCTGAAATGCTTGATTGAAGTCATAGCATGAATATAGATAGGAAGTTCTGTTTCTGTGTTTTTTTTTCTTTCCTCTTTTGTAAACCCTATTTCTTAAAGCACTGACAGAGAAAGGAAAGAAAAGCTCAGCAGGAATACATTCAGTGTCCGTATGAGTCACCGGGTGTGGCAGTCATTTGCACATGATGAGCTAAGTAATGAAGTGGAGAACAAATTAAATAAATGCCATTCAGTCATTATTTGCTTAGATTTGTTTTTCTTAAGGCTACTAGGAAAGATGGACATTTTTATCCAGGTTAGAATGTAGTTTATCATCCTCTTTAAGGGGCATGGTATGAGAGAGAAAGGAAGTAGGTGGGGAGAGAAAGAGAGAGAGAGGGAGAAAGAGAGAGAGACTAAGCCACTCATCCATCTTGTACTCCATGATGTAATACCTGCTGATATCCCAACTCTCAAACAGCTTTGGCTTTTGAGGCCAGCTTGGACAATCTAGCACAACCCTGTCGCAAAATGATTGGGATGTAGCTCCATGGTAGAGCACTTGCCTAGCATGCCTGAAGCCCTGGGTTCAACTCCCCTGTACTGCCAAAAAATAGAAATACACACATGTGCACGCATACACACTGTGTTCATTTTGGCACTCTGGCTTTACAGGGTTTTTCAGTGTCCTTTTTGTTAAATGGGTGCTGAGCTCCACAGAGTTCTGGGTGGCTCCGTGGCTGGTATGAGGCAAATTATTTAGCTAGTAAAGACTCTAGATTGAATTACCAGCAAGCACAGACCTAAACTTTTCCCCTTGCTGACCTTGCAATCTTAGATTCTTGCCTCAGTTTCCTCATCTGTTAAATGGGGAGACAAGGCTAATTGTCTCATGGTGCTGTACAGAACTCAAGCCCAGAGCATGGTCCATGTGTGGCGTGTGCCGACTGATCTGTGTGGTGGTCTGGTGGGGTCTCTGAGGGTGAAGAACAAGCATGCAGTGGTCTCTTTCCTGCAGTTCTCTCAGCAGAGGTGGGACTCACTGAAATAGCTGACTTCAACTCCTCACCTTGGCGATGCTATCATCAATCATCCTGATGTTTTATTAAGGCTGCCTAGCTATTTTCTGTTTCTTTTGGAAACTTAGAAAGCGTTTGCCATTGGCAAATTTTATCTTTCATGTTTTTAGCTTTCTCTGCCCTAGGCTTTGGGACATGCAGTCAGAGAAAATGGAGACAAAAGACTTTATAGTAGGGCCTATGGGCAGGGATTGAATTTGTTATTTTCTCAGAGGTATGTTATTACAGCTGCCTGAAGTCAGGAGTGGATACGTGCACAGGTATGCACTTACACACACACACACACACACACTCCAGCAATCTGCCTCCACACTGTCCCAGTGATGTTCAACTGCTTCACTTTCAAAGGACACAGGAACTGGAGCTCCTCCAATGAGTCACCCTCTTTTCCTCTCTCCCTGCAGGAATACACTGTGAGTTGTACAAGGATCCCTGTGCCAACGTCAGCTGTCTGAACGGAGGCGCCTGTGATAGCGAAAGCCTGAACGGCACCTGTGTCTGCGCGCCGGGCTTCACAGGCAAGTGACCCGTGAGCTGAGTTTACAAACTTGCAGTAGGTCCCTGAGAGTGCAGAGCACAAAAATCCCAACTCTCCGATGCATAGATGATCACAAAATAGGAATTCTGTACAATTGCAAAATGCAACGAAGCATGGCTTGGGTGAAGGTTTATTTTAAAACAATCAGCTGCATTGTCGTTAAGTGAGACCCATCTGCCATCAGCATTTGGGGCCTGGATTTGCTGAGACTGTCATCACCGCACATTCCTAGAGCGGTAGCTTGGAAACGTGAGAAATGAACCACAGCGCGGACACCCGAAAATGTATTCGTGCACGGAAAGAGTGTAACATTACCTGGGAGGTAAAGCAAGGCAGAGGGGACAGGAAGAATCCTGTGTGTCTTCTGCAGGAACTGCATGCAGGTGCCACTTTTATTTTTATTGAACCACATAAAAGTAACAAGATTTTAAAAACTGAAGCAAATTGGTGGCAGTGGGAAGTAAAGGGAGACATCCAGCCAGGTCTGTGGCTACTGCAGGTGCAGATGCTACTGCTGAGGGCAGGAAGCAGGGGACTGGGAGAGAGCGTGGGACACAAGGGCCATGCTGGTCACCAAACTCCCAATGAGGGAGCTGACTCTAAATCAGGGGTCCAGCCTGACAGGAGGTCCTTTCTGAACCACTCTCCATGAGCTTCAGGGAGTTTTGTGACTCTTTGGAAGTAGATATGAAAATCTGTGTGGTGTGTCCTGGTGGAGGGGAGGTTCTCTAATTTTCATCATATTCTCCAAGGAACTCTGAACCACTGGAGTACAAACTGTTCAAACCTTGGTTTTCCCAACAGATGCAAGGAATCTTGAAATTTAGGCAGTGGGACAGAGTCTTAAGTTTTTAGAGCTTCGCTCAGCCAACAAAGGCATCAGGGTCTCTGTGGTCTGCAGGCCAGGAGAAACTGATGGCTCAAGTGTCCATAGCAGTGGGCAGGAAAACACGGGGAAAGTGCCTTCCTCTGCTGGCCGGGCCCCTGCTGAGCCTCGGAGGCCACCTCATGCCCAAGCTTTCTGCACAGCCTGGTCCCTCATCCATCCCATGGGAGCCTCATTGGTGCTCCTGGGGAAGGTGCCAGCAGCCACCATGTGGGAGAAGCAACTTCTGATCTTCTTTCTATTTATCTGTGTCACATCCTGTGTTTTCCTTTCGGGGTTCCCTGGGACTGAGAAGTAGGCTTATTCCAGAAAATGATTCACAGATGGTTTTGTTTTGCTGAATGGCTTATAAACACACACACGCACACGCACACACACACACACACACACATTTATGTATCAGTCAATGGAGGCAAAAAAATAATATTGGGGAAGCATCCTGGAGTTTTTCCAGGTATTTTTATCCCACTGGTAATAAAAAGCATGGAAGAAGCATTAGAAAATATGTCGATAAAAAAAGCCCACTACTTAAAACTGAACTACTAGGAAATCATTGTTATTAACATTTTGCTATGTTTTGATGCTCAAGGATTTTGAAGATCTGTGTATAATACATTATATATAGTATATATGCGTAAATATTTGAACATAAAAGGGTTTATACTGCCCATACTACTTTTTATATAAATACCTCCTTCTAACTGCATCACTGGAGCTCCAGCCCATACTATTTTAGAACCTGCTTTTCACTTAAAACATATGTGAATCTATATTAAGAAATATCCTTCTGCTTTATTGTTTCTACTGGCTGGTTTGGAGTTTGTTATGTGATATACCATGATTTTTATAAAGTCCCTCTGCAGTTTGACTTTTGAACAGTTGAGAATTTTGCCCATGAGCAACATTGAAAGGAATGTTAGTGTATGCTTATCTTTGTGTATTTATCTTATTATTGTTTATGGTACAGTTTCAGAAAATTCAAGGTCCAGAATACATTCATAGTTCCATATTATTCCCCAGGGGTAAAATAAAGGTAAACATTGGACCAACATTCACTTACGCCAAGAGTGACAGGAGTGTTTTTTTTTTTTTTTTACTCATCTTGACACAAATACTACAGAATTGTCATTCTGGTAGGCAATAGTGGCACTTTGGTGTGATTTAATTTGCAGGTGTTTGATTCCTATACAGGTTGAAAACTTAAATTTTTTTTGCCGTTTGTGTTTTCCCTTTTATGAACTCTCTATTCACACCCTTTGTCTGCTTTTCTTCTAGTTCATTCATTCTAATCTTTACTCTTCTTGACTTGAAATAGCTCTCCATATTTAGTATATCACATTTAAACTGGTCAGGTTATACATATACTATCATATTTTCTTTTGGTTTCTTGTTTCATGAAATAGTCTAGCTATCAAAACTATAAAAATTCTCATATCATTATAATCATAATGAGTTAGTTTTGTGCCTTTAAATCTTTAATCCATTTGAAATTTACTTTGGTATCTTATGAGAGGTAAGATATAATATTTATTCTAGAATATTTAGCAAATCACCAACTATCTACTCAGGTGCATATCTCAAAGACACTTCAAACTCAGATTCTCTTCTCCTTTCTGCTTTAAATACCCACTAGCTCATCAAATGGTACTATTGCCACCCTGGGTTTGCTAGTCCATCCCGAGTTCTCTACTGGGGAATCGTTTTGATACCTGCCTCTTCTTCCTATTTACCTATGTCTACCTGCCAAGGACTCCTAAAACACCTCTTAGAGCGTCTTACTTGACAGAATCAGTACCAGGGTGGCTTCATTTCCTCCCTTCCCTCTGGCAGTTCCTCCAAAAGCTGTCCTATGCCTCCTTCCCCCTACCCACCTTTTCCCCACTCTCCATACTGCAGAGGCCATATCTAGTGGTAATCACATCTTGTCACTCCCCACCTGTTGGCATTTCATTGTCCTCATCATGAAGCCCTGAGCAGTCTCTGCCCATCCAGCCTTTCCAGCTTTGTTCTGGTTCTTCTTCTCGCTGGAGTCCTGAAGGCACCATACAAGACTCTCCTCAGTAGTGTTCTTCCCTCTGCCACCTGCTTCCCGGTCCCCTCTACTCACCGCCCACCCCCACCTCCATGGTGCCCATCGCACTCAGCCAGCAAGGCTGCCCCTTGTCATTTCTTTACAGTGCCTGCTGGCTCACAAGGAGTGGTAGGTCTCACCCAGGGAGGTTCAGACGTCCCTCTAACTAGTCTTCGAAAATGACTAATGTCTGTATCTTTGTAGCGCTGGCAGGTTTTTAGCCTGCACAGGACCACAGAATGGATGCTGGAGTAATTTGGACAGTTGCGCTGCTAATGAGTTTCACAGAATCTTGGTCCCAGGAGATGCTCCGTGGAAAAAGGATTCTGTGACCAAATTACTTTGGGACTTGGAGCATGCCACTTGGAGGTTCATGAAGGATGTTTGAATACTTACGGCTCTGAGAGATCCTACAGTAAAGTATCTTATATGTCTTTGCTTATTTTCCCTGTATGTTTGAGTATAGTTTTTCCCCTTTAAAAAACCTTTATTTTATTTATTTAGTTTTTAACAGAACTGGGGATTGACTCCAGAGCATTCACACTGAGCTACATCTCCAGTTTTTTTGTTGTTGTTATTATTTTTATTTGGAGAGAGGGTTTTGCTAATTTGCTAAGCTATCCAGGTGGGGCTTCAACTAGTAATTCTCCCATCTCAGCCTCCTAAAGTGCTGGAATTACAGTGTTGCACCTCCTTAAAAAGAACAGTCCTGAGAACTAGAGCATGCATGATAGCTCTGATCTTTGAGGCTACTGCCTTGGAACCAAATACTCTCATTCATACTTGAGGCTTAGCAAATCTTACCTTTGGGCAATTATTTGGTGTTCTAGAGCTTCCTAACTGGCAGAGTGGAGTGAATTAGGGACATCATTGCTATTTAACCAGAGACTCAATGCAGTGTCCCTTCTACCTTTTCTAGCTGGGTAAAAACATGTCTCTCTTAGGCCACAAAGTAAACTGTGAGTGTTCTGTATGGAGAGAAGTTTTTTTTTCCTTGCTGAATTTGAAGACACACTCTGTCCAATCCTCAAACCCAGAGAGAGCCTCCTGCTCACTGCACCTGGACGACATTTTGCATGAGTACCTTCGACTGCTTTAGGTCCTGCCAGTCTTTTGGTTACTACTTTGTGTCGTGCTTGTCTCTGAGACTTTGCTATTCTGGTAGGTGGGTAGTGCTGCCTCATATGGTTTCAAACCGAGTTTTACTTACGATGAATGATGCAGAACATCTTTGCATGTACTTGTTTGAGCTCTGAGTCTCCTCCTGGGGGAAAAGTCTTCTATCTTTTGTCCATTTTCTCCACGACCCCCAAGGCTACATACTATCTGTGTGACTTACAATCTCTGGTGTTGACCTTGACCACCTAGCTAAGGTGGTGTTGGTCAGCTTTTCCCACTGTACTATTACTCTCTTTTCTCCTTTCTGAACTTTGCTCTTTGGAGAGAAGTCACTTTGTGCTGCTTATCCTGGAGGGTGATGGTCCCCTACAAGAACTATTTAGAATTCTTCTGCCTGAGAGGTTTGTTTATTCCCCTCCATTTGCTTATTTGTCCAGTCTTTTATTTATATTAACATGGACTTGTGGGTATTTATTTATTTTATACTTTGGGTTGCAATCCAGTACTCCTAAAATTTATTTTGTCATTCAGAATGTCCCAGCTTTAACCACTGGGAGTTCTTTTGGTTGGCTCCAGTGTCGTATTCCTATTATTGCAGGGGGGTGTTGCTGCTTTTGTTTTAGTTTGTTTTTTAGCAGTTTATACTTTATGCCACTGCAAGATGTCCCAGTCTCATATTGTGTGTTTCATACCCCAGTCCCAGAGTCTTCATCCATTGCTCTAAGGATTCCTGGTTCCTAATTGGAGAATGATATTAGAAATGAAGATCTGAATGCTGTCTATCCTCAATGCTCCTGATACGTCTTTGCTTTTAGGTGCTCTCAGCTGACAGAACAAGGAAGATGCATATATATATATATATATATATATATATATATATATACATATATATGTGTATTTGCCTATGTGTATGCATATGTACATGTCTATAAATATTGTACTATGTGGCCATCTGTACCCATAGTAAGTATAGTATGATCATGAGTTATAGTATGATCTCCACCTCTAATCTATCACCACATGGGTCCTTTTAGTATTCTGCCTTGTTGCCTTGTAAATTCTCACATCATGAGCACATATCTGGTTCTTATCATGAAACATCCATTCATGTACTTGCTCATTCCCACTATACATGCGTAACATTACCAAAACTGTTAACTTATATCCTTTACCAATGAAAACCTAGTGGTTATGCAGGCTCATTTGCATGGAGTCTGAGCAGCACCATTCGCTTCTGAAGTTATTTAGTCAGTTTCTCCTCTCTGCTCGTAATGAGGCTCTTTTATACATTTGTTATAGTGTTTTATTACTTTTCACAGACTTTCTTCTTTCCTGGGATCTTCAAACTAAAGGTTTAATTTTTTTTTCTGTTTTTCTTTGCCTGTAGAAGTACAGTTTCTTGAGGATCATTTATTGAAATAGTTTCTTAAGGACCATGTTTTGAAAAGGCTATCTCTCCATCATTGAATTTCTTTTGAACCTTGGTAAAAAAAATCAGTTGGCCATGTTTGTGTGGATTTATTTTGGATCCTCTGTTCTTTTTCATCGATTTAAGTGTCTTTTCCTCTGCCAATACAACCCAGCCTTGGCTACATAAAAAATCTATTGTGGTTACACAACTATTGAATTGGGCAGAAAGATTTCTGTCTATTTACTCTTTTTTATTTTCCAAAGTCAGTTTTTGGATGCTGGTCATTGTGGGGTAAGTTGTTGAGTGATTTTATTTAGTTGTCCCTGTGTGTGTGTGTGTGTGTGTGTGTGTGTGTGTGTGTGTGTGTGTGCGTGCCCGCTAGCCTTTCTTTGTGGCAAGTAAATTTCTTTTGCCGGCCAACTTGATTCTTTCAAGGTTCATTTTTACATCTTGGTGTGTGGGTTTGGAGTGGCCTTTACTCTAGGGGCTGCTGTACCTTACTGCTATGGCGTGACCTTTTGTAGCTTCACTATGCCCTGGGTAGTCATCAAAATGTCTCTACTCTGGCTTGGGTGAAATGGAATACTTCCCAGTCCCCTGTGAGTTTGGGAACTGTTCGTCTTTCATTTTGTCTGTCAGGCTCCTGGAGTTTCAGCTTACCCACAGTATTCAACAGCAAACTCAAGAGATCCAGCTTATTTCTGGTGCTTTTTTTCTGAGTGGCTCTGTCTTCTGTAGCGGTCTTCCCTCCAAATTACGCCGGCCTCCACAAACTCTGATCTTTGTCTCCTCCATTCAATGAGAACATTGTGTTCTAAATTGACCACAGGTGGAAATCCAGGATGATTGTGGTGCGAAACTGCTTCATTTCTCTTCTTGCAGCAATCACAGTCTGAACTGTCTCTTGTCCAGTTCTTTTTTTAATTATTGTTTAAGAGAAAAAAGACACAGAAAAGAAAAACAAAAAGCAAAAGAGACAAACAAACAACAAGAAATTCAATCCAATAACAGTATAGATTTACAAAACAAGATGATAGGAATTTGACAGTGGTTGTAATATTGCATATCATTGCCTTCAAAATGGTTGCTTAGATTAATAGATATAGACATGTAAAGTTGATCTAATCATATGAGTATTAACTGTTCTATTCCAATAACTAATACATTTAGTAGTATAGTCATTTTAGGTATGTTATATATATGTATTATATATATATATGTATATATATATACACACACACACACAAATTTATGTCTTTTCCCTTTTCCCTTCCTTCTTTCCCCTATCCCAGTTACTTTTCCTCTTTGAGCAGTTTCTTACCCATGTACAGTATTTATTGTAGACTTTGGATCATATATACTTTTTCAGTTTCTTACACTAGGGAGACAATACAGTATTTACACATGTGAGTTTGATTTATTTCACTTATGAGTATGGTCTCAAGACGCGTTCATTTACTTATAAAAGTCTTGATGCAGTCTTTCTTGATAGCTGGGTAGTCCTCCATTGTATAAAAATACCACATTTTTTTTTATCCATTCCATGATTGATGGGCACTTGGGTTGTTTCCAAGATTTGGCTATTAGAAATTGGGTTGCTCTAAACCTGGGTGCACATATATCACTGTGGTATGCTGTTTTTAATTCTTCTGGGAAAATGCCCAGAAGCGGAGTAGCTGGGTCAAATGGAATATCTAATCCTAGCTTCTTGAGGAATCTCCACACTGATTTCCACAGTGCTTACACCAGCCTACACTCCCACCAACAGTGAAGAAGAGTTCCTTTTTCTCCACAGCCCCTCCAGCATTTGTTATTGGTTGATTTCTTGATCTTGGCCATTCTTTCTGCGGTCTGGCATTCTTTCTGTCTGGCAAGTGTGAGGTCGTGAGTTCAATCCCCGGTACAAAAAAAAAAAATCCTCAGACAAAGGACTTCTATCTAAAACATATAAAGAATTAAAAAAGATCAGACCCCCCAAATTCAAGGACTCAATCCAAAAATGGGCATCTGAGATGAATATACACTTCTCAGATGAAGAAATACAAATGGCAAATATATGAAAAATGTTCAACATTAATGATCATTCGGGAAATGCAAATATTGTCCAGTTCTTGAAAGTATTTTTTTTCATATATTTCATCCATTTGTCTAGTTGTTTACAGTGGGAGTATGAAAAGTTTCAGTTACTTCAGTATGTTAGAAAAAGTTCCAAGTAGTTTTTTAGACTTGCTTCATCTGAAATAAAATCCTTGTGATGAGTGAAGGAATTATAGTTAAAGCATCTGTCAGGGCTGACACATGGGAGGCATATGCTTAATACTAGATAATTATGATTATAATGATTATCACTGATATCTGTCCATGTAGACTCTGATGGCCAAGGATTTATTAATAGTGAAGACTTTGGAGTTGCTTTTGATCTTTGGCATTTCCTAATTTATCCAAGGAAGACATACAGAATTAGTATGCTTGTAGACTTGTATAAGTACAGTACTACCAAATACACCTACTATACATATTGCCTCTTAGAGAGTAGGAAACTGAAAAGAAATTGTGAAAGTTGTGAAATTCAGACCCTGTTTGCCAGCCTCAGTCAAGCAGAAATTTCTTTTTGTATTCTGTTCACAAATGTTATTCAAGAATAACAGGAATTAAAGAGTAATTGATTTTTCCCCCAACTCAGCTAATAAAGAAGAGTACGCAAGTCAACTGAAGAATTTACTAGCTCAGGCCAAAAAAGGCTTAAAGATTTATGAAGTTAGCTAATATCCAATACCAAAAACTCGTCTAATAAACTAAGCTAAGCTGTGTGTAATTTAGAAATGGAATGTCTCTGAAATGCAAAGACATAATGCTTTTAATATGGGGGAAATATAAAGGAAACCAACTTTGTCTTCCATAATTTATAATAGATGTTCAGACGCTTTGCATGATATGGGTGACAAGAAAGCATGGCCATTGTAGGGCATAGAACAGCAGTCACCTGTGGGAATCTCGGGTTGAAAATTCCCTTGAGTGATTCTATCAGCAGTCATCCCATATTCTTACCAGCAGCATGGAACATAGGGAAAACTGATTCAACCAGAAGTATGGCAGCGTTCGTTTGTATACAGTCCATCTACCTGCATGTAGACATCTCTGGGAGCTGTGGATTGCTCCCGGGCACTGTCAGCACTCACACAGCACATGAAGAGCTGCCAGCTAACTGGGCCTCTGATGGCATGGAGTTCATATCATCGACTGTTGTCACTTCATCCCAGGTGCAATTCTAAGAATGTAGTGGTGGTGAAAACTAGAATGGCATAGGGCAAACACTATTTCTGGATCCCAGTTGTTAGGACCATGGATGAATCTTAGACTTTAGACAAATGTCTTCAGAAAGAGTCTCCAATTTTTTCCTGCCATCTTCATTCCTACCCAATTCTTTTAACCCATTGGGATCCAAGAAGGTACAATTTTAGAGCTCTTAGGCTTATTCTGACTATACATGAGCCCCTTAGTGACCCATAGTCTAATGTGTGCATTGGGTTTCTTTGTATCCTGAATACACTTGGAGAAGCTCTGGACTAAGAAAGGAGGCTGAATAGACTGAATGGACAGTCTGGGACTGCACTGCACAGAGTTTAGGAAATGAGACAATAATGGTATTGACATTGGACATCAGGGAACAGAGTAGAGCTTTTGAGTTTGACAGTCTGTAGAGAGGGGGAAAAGTCAGGCCAATTCTATTGCTATTGCTATACGGGTAGCAGAGTGTCTGATTTCAGAATTGCAGTGTTTATAGTACTAGTTAAATAAATCTGTTGTTTATTAAACAACTCTGTTAAGCTTGTCTTCCTGAAGAGTTGGAAAGTCATACTGATGTATATATCTGTGAAGGTCTTTGGTTTTGTCCTTCAGCATTTCTCAGCATGTTCTCATTTATATGTCTCTTCAACTAGTCTACCATGTAATGCCATCTGTAATAGTTTAGTCTATGCCTTTCTCACTCAGAATGATTTACCCCATTAATAGAAAGACAACCTTTGAATCAGGCTAGTAAGAAGCAATCAATTTCATGTCCTTTCTATTGTTATAAACAACTATATTTATTGCAAGAAAGAAATTCACTTAGACACTGCTGAATTATAATCAACCTAGTATGACCTAGAAGTAGTAAACATTTTGTTCAGGAGATTTTACTTTTAAAATGAAATAGTCAGATGCCAGGTACCTAAAGAGTGTGGCATGAAACAGATGTGAAATCTTTTATTGTGATATTCCTCCTCTAAAATGGTCGGTGAGTAACATATGGTGGTTTTATAAATGTGAGGCAAACCAGTAGCAGATAGAAAAGCAATTTAATGCTAAATAAGCCTGAAAGTAATTATCTGAGTGTACTGAGATACTTTCTTTTGAAAATGCACAAAATATTTGATCTTTTCCTTAGTGTATGACTATAGCAATGCTAAGAGTTTTTTCTCCTTTTCTGCATTTACCTAACCAAATGAGGTCTTATTTTGAAAATTCCTTTTCCTCATTTTCAGACTTTTAAGAGAGAATGCCTCAGTTTGAAGGATCCTCTTTAGGCTCTGATGAGATGCCTTTAGATTTAAGAAGCAAATTAGTTTTGCAGTGACTCATTGTGATGAGTATAAAATCACCCAAGGCTGGTTTTTGTTCATGTAACTTTTGATAACAAGCTATTTTCTATAAATTGATGTTGGATCACTGTGACACTGGCTGTGTATTCTGTCTTGTAACTTTATACTGGGTTCTCTGAGGCAGGTAAGGACGCTTGGAAATGTTAGGCAAGGTCAGGACCCCGAGGTCATGTCCTTCATTATGGTGGAATGACAGACCGAAATGAACATGAACTTCCTTGGGGCCACCATTTCCCAGGAGGATTCTGTCAGATGTAGGTTAACCCCATACTTTGCAACTGTCTCTCCTTAAGGGGCTCAAGTTTTCCCTGAATTTTTCAAATCCACCCTTTCCCTGTTCCTTGGGTAGATCTAGGTCTTTGGAAAGTGGAGTAGATTTTCATAATTGACTCAGGCTAAGCAGATGACTACATGCAGAAAAGAGTCAATGTCCAGTCTGGCACACTGAAATACTTGGCTACAAAATAATCATACACTGTGATTTTTCTGAAGTTCCAGAAAAATAAATAACAAGATGCAGCTGCTGAAATCCAAAATAAATTGGACTTCTTTTGTAAAATCAGGAACATAAGTTTGCTTTTCTAATCAACCTCAGAAGGTTTGCTCAGAAATGGCAATCAGGTTTAATTAACTTGTTAATGGACTAAAGGAGAGATTCTTTTTACCAGTGTTTTTCTTTTTCTTTTTTTCACTTTTAAACTTAAGTAAAAGATCCCTTGTCTAGAACTTTCTGAGGATTCTGTACTTTATTCAAATAATAATTGGGCGCCATTGCTGGAGACCATGACCAACAGCCCTGCATCTGGGTTCTGCTGCAGAAGTGATGGAAGCTGTGAGTCCAGACATTTCACTGAAACTTTTCCTTATCTCCCTAGGTGAAGAATGTGACATTGACATAAATGAATGTGACAGCAACCCTTGCCATCATGCGGGAACCTGCCTGGACCAGCCCAATGGTTACACCTGCCACTGCCCTCATGGCTGGGTGGGAGCAAACTGTGAAATCCGTGAGTTTTTCTGCATCTTAGCTACTGGCATTTAGCATTAAATTTTCTTTCAGCAGGAAGAGGGTGCCAACTCTGACCAGAAAACCCCCGTGCACTGGTGACGAAGAATGAAGACTGAAAGTCCCACCAGGGTCACAGCCATGTCTCGACTCTCCCCACTCTGTGCTGTCCCGCCCCACCCCAACTCCTTCCCAAGTCTGCATCCAGTCTTTCCTTAAGGATGGGAATTTTTTTAAATGTCATCTAGAGTTCACTGTGACTCCAGCAGCCAAAAATGTGCTTAAGAGAGAAGCATTAGAGTCATATCAAAAACTAAGAGCCTCTGTGTTGAAAATTTTAAAAAAAGCAACACAGAATGTAAATTCACTTTGCATTTATGTCTCCAAGTGTCTCGAAATACCTTAAGTTCCTTCGATTGCCCAGAGAAAAGTCCCAGGTGGGTGACCTTAAAAGAACAGCTGGAAAACATTTGGGCTCCTTCCAGGTCAGTGATGGCTGAGCTCATAGAAGTTTGACGATGTCAGAGTCGAGATTTGATACAGAGAAACTATTTACCAGGATGGAAGTGAAAATGGGAATTGAGATAGAATGGTGTTTTCAGTTGTTTTGGAAATTGCTAAATATGCAACGTTGAAAGGTATCATTTTCTTATTTAAATTAGCCAGAGCAGATGAAATTCAACCCTTCCGGTTGGAGGATTGCTTCTTCCTATTCCCAGATGCTTCTTTTCATGGGAATGATGTTCCATAAGTGTTCTTTCCTAGGCCCTCTCACTCTCCCTTTATTTCTTACTAGATAAGAATAACTTGTCAGATGTGTGAGTTTGCAAAGAAGCAAGTAAGTACATATAACATTGTCTGTTGGTTCATCTGTCCATATGGCTGCTTCTTGGCCACACCTGTCTGCTCTTTCATGCTATAACTGTTACAAGATCAACCCCTTAAGTGGCCTAGATTCTTAGTATGTATTTCAGTGGGGTGACTAGAAAACTGTCTTATGCAAACATACGAAGCACATTCCCTAACATCAGCTTTACCAATAACAAAGATGTGATTTGGTTTTTTAACGCCCCCTTGTTGTCTTTACTTTGATTTATAAGTCAAGAAGGACCAAGGTAATTATTTTTTGGCCTCCCCTTAACCTTCCCTAATATTCCTATACAGAATGTCCTAAGGATCAACTTCCTTTCTAAAGAAGGGTGAGGAAAACTTCCTTGTTGTGGAGAAAGTCAAGGAATAGAAAGAGATTTTGAGGCTAAAATTGCTAAAGACTGCGATTTGGTATAAAGTATTGAAGCTCGGTTTAGTGGAACTGGTTGGTGGAGAGAATCCCAGACTTGGCTCATTAGGATGTTGGTCCATCTGGTCATGGCTCTCAGTGTGATGGCATTTGGTTGTGCTGTGCCTCAGTTTATGTATCTATAATGTTGGGCCAGTTTTCATTCTAAACTTTTGTAATTCTGTGAAGCAACAAGTGATGTGACTTGGGGCAAAGTATTATCTATTTCTAACTTTAAAATAGCATTTGTGGAGATAAATCTATAGGAGACTATGGTTAAGAAAAGTCAGAAACACACAGGATATCCTCAGTATTTTTTGAAGACAATTCTAGAGTTGTAGAGAAAACATTTAAGTTTTACTTCCTTCTGGTGGTGACAGTGTAGTCAAAAGCCATACAAGGATGGAATAATAAAGAGGATCACAGTCAGCTTCAAATTTTCACTTCATCATATTCTAGCTCTGTGACCTGGAGAAATTTACCCCTCTGAATTGTGTATTTCTCACTTGCGATGACACTGGGCCCATCCAGATAAACCGGGATAATCTCTCCCTCTCCAAACCCTCAATTCAATCAACTTGCAAAGGTCCTTGCTCCATAGAAGGCAACATATTCACAAATTCTGGAAATTCGGATGTAGGCATCTTTGAGGACTATGGTTTTACCTACTACCTCGCCCTGTCAGCTGTCTCATTTCTCTTCTCCTACTTTTCTTTATAGATCATAATATTTAGGGATTACTTGGAATCAATTTTGCCTGTAACAGCTTTGTCCTACAATGAATATTTGTGTGACCATGGGTTGTCCTTACTCAGGATGAGACAGTGATTAGAATTATGTTGCTCTCAAGGCTGTGGGGGTTGGATCCGAGGCTGTATCTCCTACCACCTCCAACTGCAAGGGAGCAAGGTCACTTTATCTCTCTGGAGTCCAGGTTCTTCTTCCATACAATGAGGGATTCAATGACATGATTAGTGCTTATGTTTCTAGTCCTAGTATTATGGGATTCATCATCAGAATAGTATTATGGTAGGCCTGGAAGCGCAAGGTATAAGGCAGAGACTTGCTATTATTTTTTTCTCACAAAATACTATACAATGCTAACTTTTGCACATGCAAAAACATATTCAGTGTAAAATATATATGGGAGGCCCACAAATACAGAGTATGTGCGTATCCTGAAAACTTGATTCTCCTTAGCGAACAACATGTGAGAATGAACTGACTTTCTCATTAGCCTTTGCTAGAGATTCTGAAACTTCAGTAGGATTTTTCTGCAAATCCATACCTTTTTAAGATGTTCCATAGTTAGTTACTTCCTGTGCCCAGTGCTTACCCTGATAATGAGTGTTTCTTAGGAATTTTCTCCGTTGGAGTTGCTGTTAGGTCCCTAATTAGTACAAAAACAAACATATAGCAAACTAAAGAGATTTACCAAAATCATCAAAAAAAATTGATCCTGAACCATCCTAATAGAATGATTCAAATAGCTACAGTATTTTGTTATATACTCTGAGACATTTATTATGGAAATGAGCAGAAAAATTTTGATGAAGTTTTAATTTTCTGGCACTTGTTTTTATCAGTTTGAGACTGATCATAATTTTTTCTTTGGAGTTTTTATAAAAAGAAAACATGCCTTCTTAGAATCAAGGTCTAAAAATTGAAATTCCTGTACATCTTTACATAGTGGTATGCTTTAGAGCTGTGCCATTTGGACAGGGTTATAATCAATGCTGCTGACTGATGGTTGAGCAGGTCTACACATTGAACAGTTGAATATATTGGTTAAACAATTGAATTGAGAGGTGTGATTGAAAAATAAGGCAAGTGTTTAAATTATTTAAAAATTACTGCAGCAAAAATGCATTGTTATTAATTCCCCTCAAGCTATGCCCTTTCACTTTGAACACACTTATTTTTTTAATTAAAGTACTCACCATATATTTTGACCACACCTTGTATATTCTGCATTTGAGAAATAGGTAAGTAGGCTATCTTGGATTTGTACAATCAGTAAGCAAGAGCCTCTTTATTATTAGTCACTGAATGTAGTGCCTGGGATATAAAGATTAAAGAAACAGCCCTTGTCTCAGGAGTTCATAATCTAAGCATTAATTCACAGTGACTGATGGGAGTAGCTGTAAGACTTTGCATAGGGAACCTCCAGGAACCAAAGAAGGGAAATGCAATTTCTCCTGAGCCATAGAAGTAAGTGGATATCTTGGTCCTATTCCTCTTACATAAATGGAATTCAGTAAGGGTTGAACAAATCCATGAGATGATGTTTTATGGGAAGTCCTTCTTATACAAATAAGTTGGGTTCTTTGGTTCTCTGACTATTACTTATGTTATTTTTCCCATCATTGGGGCACAATATACAATATCTACAATTTAAAGGAGGAGAAGTTTAATTTAGTTTACAGTTCAGAAGAGTTGGTCCATAGTTGCCTGACTCCAAGGCAGGAACATCATGACAGAAGGGCATGGTGGCACAAAGATGCTTAGTTCTTGGAGATCAAGAAGCAGAGCAGAGTAGCAGTAATTAAGAGAGTAAAGGGAGAGGGGCCAGATATAGTACCCAAAGTCATGTGCCTGTGACCCACCGAGATCTGTACCTCACTAATCACCTGTGCTGGGTGGCTCCCAAGACAATCAAGTTGGCACAAATCTAACCATCACATAATTTTTATAAGAATTATGATTTCAAAAAACAAACTCTCCTTCTAGATGTCCCCAAAGATAACAACTCTTATCCATTTACTGTATATTCTTCCAGTTGAATTCAGGTAATATATATCCCTATTTTTCTCATACTAATGGGGTATTCTATGAACATTTTCCAGTATCTTGCATTTTAAAATTTTTAAAATTTTTATTTTAGAGCAAATAAAACCAAACAAACTAAAACAGAATAAAGTCAATCAAAAAGACAGCATGATGCAGGATTTCAAAACAAAGTAATAGGAAATCAACAATGGTACAATAATGCCTCTTGTTGTCTTCAGAATAGCTGCCCATACCTTCAGACATAGTAAAATCAAACAAAACAGAAAAAGAATAGAACCAATAAAAATAAAATAGTGAATATAATACAGGACTTCAAAGCAAGATAGTAGTAAATCCAAAATGGCTACCATAATATTTCTTATTATCTTTGAAATAGCTGCCCATATCATCAGATATAACAAAATCAAACAAGATAAAATAGAATAAAACCCAACCAAACAAAGCAATGAGAATGCTACAGGATTTTGAAATAAGATAATAGGGAATTAACAGTGGCCACCACCTTCGGAAGGAAATCCCCCATATATGCTACATTGCATATTGTTATCCTCTGAATAGATAATTAGACTACCAGATTTAGACCTACAAAGTCAGTGAAACACTAAACACTACAAGCATTAAGTTGTATTTTACCTCACTAGCTATCATCACAGTCTGTGTTTCTCTGGGTCAGCCAGTTGCTTATGGGGCAGTGGTGGGGGAGGAGGAAACTTGGCGCTTGTTGTCTCCCTGCCTAGGTACTGGAAGGAGCTGGTGTCTGGCTCTCCCCCAGTCAGCTCATACATGGCACCAACTCACAGGAGGTCTTTGTTTCTTGTTGACTTCTTGTTCTCCCCTGTAGCCCATGAATGGTGCCAACTCACAGGAGAGGGCTGGCATTTGACTCTCTCCCTGTCAGTCCGCACATGGCGCCGACTCACAGGAGGTCTTAGCTTCTTGTTGACTTCTCCAGCATCTTGCTTTTATGCTTAATAATTGATCTTGAAGGTTTATCCATGTTGGTTTATACAGATTTACTTCAATTTTTAAATACCACATGGTATTTTCATTATTAAAAGCTCCATAATTTACTTAGTAATTTGTTTAGATAACATAATCCTTTCTAATAATATTAGAATGAACATTGTTATAAATGCACATACTGAACCCTCAATAAATATTAACTATTATTAACCCAAATTATTAACCTTAACATCGAAACACAACTATCTGGTATCACCACTTGGGTGTTTGAAAGGTTTTTCCCAATCAACACACTCAAAACCAAACTCTGAACTTCCTTCTCACACCTGGTTGTTGTGTGGTAATCCTGCTGTGTTACAGCAGCTCATCCATCCAGCAACACAATACTAAAACCCAAGAGTTCCGTGCCGCCATTCTCTCCCCTCATTGGTCTGCCCAAGCTGCATGAAATCTGGTTAATTCCACCTCCATTATCATGCTTCCAGCTATTCAGCTCTTCCTGATTCTGCCCTGCCACCCAAGGCTAAGCCACCCCAGCTCTGCCTCACTATGGCAGTCCTCAAATTGGCCTCTACACGTGACTCTCAAGCCCTGTCCTCATAGCCAGAGGACTGTGTTTAATAGTGCAGATCTAGATCTCAGACCCTTTCTCCCTACCAGTACCTCTCCCTTAGTAAAACACTTAAATGACTAAAGATTGAAGTCCATGCTGTTGCCTGCAGGGCCTATGCGGCTGGCCTCCTCAGCAGGGAGGTGCCTCCTCCTTTTTGGGTTCACCCTGTCTCAGACTGTTCAGCAACTGCTGTGTCCTATTTCCAATCCCTTCCACTGCTCTCCCTTTCTTCCCACGGGCCTGGGCTCATCCTGGTCCTTTAGATGGGACATTCTTCCATCTGAGCCTGTCCATCCTTGGTTGATACCCACTCACCCTTAGAACCCAGGTCCCCTGGGGATTCCCACAGTGCAAACTCTTGATCTTCAATTAGATGGGGCACCCCAGCCCCCATCCTCTCCTATGGGTCTACAGAGATCCTCCTTAGGGCATTGTTTTTAAACATTCATTTTGTGACATTTGCTGTTCCCTGTATCCCTCAAAAGACTGAGGGGCTCCCAGAGCCCTCTTTTCTCTCTCCTTTCCCTTCCTCTTTATCTCCATCATGCAGCAGCCGTTTATTTCAAATGCATTTAATGAGTGGCTGTCTATGAAGGAGATGATCCATTCCTTTGCTTCTCTTTCCCGTTCATTCTAGTTCTGAAGATTAGCAGGATTTTTAATTTCTTCTTAGTGCTACCAATTGTTTCGACTGTACAGTTGACCTTAGCTATGAGAAACAATGCAACTCGAAATACCCCCATGCAGTTGTTCTAGGTGGCAGATGGTATCAAAAATTACTGAGCCAGTAAGTGGTATCATCACAAAACACTCTCACTGTCTCTTTTTATAGTACATTGGTGGGCAAATTCACTAGCCCAGCTGTATGCACCTAGCTAGATTTGGAAAAGAGACACAGGGTAACATCCTTTAGAATAAATATGAATGTGAATTAAAGTCTATCTTTGGTGGGGTAGAGGTCATGGGGGATTGGGTTTTATTTTTGTCCTGCTACTGTCTCACCTTGAACAGTTTCTCCATATTAGCCCCTCTACATAGCCCCAGGTGACTGTTTGGGGCTCACTGAAATGTTGAATTCAAAAGAACCTCAGAAAAAAAGTTCAAATAAATTTAATTTAAACAAAAATGCAAATTATCTCTCCAAAATGTGACATTTTCCCCAAACAGCTCATGTATGCCAATTGTTGGTCTTGCACCTGCTGGGTGGATGAGATCATCTGATCCAGCATGTTCTGGTTCGGGATTCTTCCTGGTGCTGGCTCATGGCCAGCATAGTAAATGATTCATGCGATGGAACTGGTGCGGTGCGGTAAACCAATGACTTACGGTGATGGCACCTTGCCTGAGAGATGGCATTTGCTGCCACCTGGTGCAGATAAATTTGCCGCTTCTCAGACCAAGTGTTGGATTTATTTGGATCCAGCTTAGCTCCTCAGCCAATTAGCCTGCAAAGCAGCTCCCTTCACTTCTATCAGAGAAGTTTTATGTGGCAGTAAAGTGGAACCTAGTTTTAAAGAGGACAGCAGGAGAAAGAAGGAAAGCAGAGGTTTTGGAAGAAATTTTCACAAACGTTTCCCCAAAAGTCCAAACAGCTTGGAACTCAAGAGTTTTGGGAAACGGAGTAGATGGAGAGAAACGCAAACAGCATAGGCAGCTCGTCAGGTGAGGACACAGCACTGCCTTGAGCCCGTAATCCAGCAGGGTTTTCTTCACAGCAGTGACCATGAGCTTGTGTGCATGCCGCACACACGCAGTCAATAGCATGTGTAAGTTATTTACATACAGTGTGTGCATAGGCCCCAAGAACTCATTAAGAACTCATGTGATCCTCCCTAGTGATCAGATCTGAGCTCTCCACCACTCTGGAGCAGACACAGTACTGGCTGCCCTTGTGTTGATGCTAAATGGATCAGAGTATGTTATAACATACTCTGCTGAGCTTTGGACTCCAGCCTGCAGCTGAATATTTTAGGGAATTTTATAATACTTGGAAATCAAGTGAATCATGCTTACTTTTTCAGCTAGAAAAATGAGTCTTTTCTCTCAGTGTGCACCAGGTATTGCCAAGTGAAAGGGCTGCCGTTTGGGGCACTGAGCCTTGGTTCTGGTTTCACAAACACCTCTCCCTTCCATCGAGACTGTTTATTTGCAGTGATTTATGGTGCGCTGTCTGCCTGCGTGTGAGTTGGCTCAGATAGAGCAGGGAACACGCTAATGTGGTCAGTTAGTCTTATTAAACTCCTAAATCTGCCTCAGGAGCTGGGGCAGGCAGATGCGAATGGTAAAACCAGGCTTCACAGATCTTGGATAAATATTCAGGAATCAGAGGATCTGGGTGCAAGCTCAGAAGCCACTTCATTCGTCCTGTCTTTTCATACTCTCAGGAAGCATCCAGGCCAGGCGTGTGGGCTGTTTTCCTGTTGGGCCTCTAGGAAATGGGTCTATAGTCCTGATCTTGTTTGGTTTTCTACCTGTGTTCTTTAGGTTGCAATTTTTCAGAGTCAAGAAGAGCTGGTTCTCAGATTCCATGCAATGAGAATCCAGAAGCCACACGTACTCTCCCATAAAATGTAACAGTGAGAAGAGCCCTGGGGATCTTTACAGGAAGACAGGTTCATGTCTGTTCCCTCCCATTTCTGAGTCCCATGTCCATACACTGGAAATCCTGCCATGGAATGGTGGTCTGCCGGGGATTGGTGGTGGTGATGCTGTGAATAAGATAGAGAAAGCATCCTTTTTTTTTTTTCCAACTGAGTTGATCTTCTCTTTGGTTTTAAATTTGCACAGCTTCTTTCCAAATTCTCTTCCCATTTAACTGGATAGTTTCATTCGTGTGTAGGTCTGGTGCCAACCCCAAAGACTAGGTCCTATTCTTCTATTTTTTCCTGCTACTATAGATTGGTGCTTTCAGGAAGGACATGGGGTAGTAATTGATAATCTTCAGCTCAGAGCATCTGCCTAAGAGGACAGTGTACCCTCTTTTGTTCTTCCCCCTCCAGCATCTTGACTGCTCCTCCTTAGGGATTGTCTACCTCATGCCATTTTTTCCGCATGTTTTCTAATTTGTTCCCAGCACACCAGTGAGCTATCAATCAATAATTTATCTTACAAATGAGGAAACTGAGGTTCAGAAAAGTGGATTAAAGGTCACAGCTGGGACTAGAAGCAAGGTTCGTGTGCTCCCAAAGCCCCTGTCTTCCTACTGTTATGCTGGGAAGTGATCTCATGAGTGTCTCTTGCTTATTCTTTTAATTGTAAAAGGAATACATTATTCTAGGGAAATGAGATGGAAAAAGAGTAAAAAGTATAAAGCACTAAACCAAAAGTCTTTTGTCATCCTGTCTTCCAGAGATCACTTTTGTTAGATCATCACTTGCAGAGACAAGGATCTCAGCTCCGATGTAACTCCAAAGGCCTCCCCACCCTGAGTGAAGTTGGTTTCCTAGGGCTTCTGTCTGCTCAGAGGGGTGGGTGGGATTCAATGAGATGCTTCTGAAGAGCTTAGTCCATTGTGAAACAGAAACAATAAGACAATACCTGTGTGCTGTTATTATCACTCTGTCTTGAGCTTTTCAGCATTTAGGTAGGCATCTTAAACTCACACGTGATTGTCAACTTTTTGTGCTATGCAAGCAGATCCTATTTGGTAACATTCGCTTATCCTTTTGCTGTTTAATGAGTATCTTTCCATATCACCAGGGTTAAATATTAAGATTGTTTCCCATTTTTTGACCTTGAAAAATGTTTTTTATGTTAGGATGAGGAGGGAATACAAGGACAAGGGAACTTTAGCTATATCTGTGGCATGCTCTTGTTAAAAAATAAATTAAAAAATCTAGGGCAAAGAGTACAAAATGTTAACATTTATTGACCCTGAGTGGTGAGCACATGGATGTTTGTGTTCACTTTCTGAGCCTTTTCCTGAGTATGTGATAACTGATTCCTTGACACTGTGATACTAAGATGAGTATTCTTGTGCTGAGCTTTGTGTATTTGCAGGGCTCTTTCCTCAGCACAATTTAAAACATGGGACTATCTGGATTAAAGTTATGTTAGTGAGTTCACAGAAAGTTTATGTATCCGGTTACAGTCCCCATTTCTGTAGCCTTGTCAACTGGGGTTTGCATAATTTTAAAATAATATTTGGAACTGATAGAGGAATTGCTTTAAAAAATAGTTACAAAGCTGAACAATGTTTATTTGTATTTCTTTGGCAGAAGAATCATATTTTTGAAAATAATTACAAAATCAAACAATTTTCTATCTGTATATTTTGATGAACTCCTAGTATCCTTTGTCTATTTTTCTGTGGCGTATTCCTGATTTTCCCTCATGGCTTGTAAGAGGTCCCTGTATAGTAAAGATATTAGCGCTTGGTCTGCAGCCTTCCCACTGTGGACGGTCCTTAGAAGTTCAGCGAAAGGTGCGCAGTTGGGAAAGACCCTCACACTCCAGAGACACTAGACCTTTGCTTGTTTCCCCCCAGACCTGCAGTGGAAGTCAGGGCACATGGCTGAGAGCCTCACCAACATGCCCCGCCACTCCCTGTACATCATCATCGGTGCCCTGTGTGTGGCCTTTGTCCTGATGCTGATCATCCTGATCGTGGGCATCTGTCGCATCAGCCGCATCGAGTACCAGGGCTCTTCCCGGCCGGCCTATGAGGAGTTCTACAACTGCCGCAGCATCGACAGCGAGTTCAGCAGCGCCATCGCGTCCATCCGGCATGCCAGGTGAGCTGCGGGCCAGGGAGGCACAGCTTTCTCACCTTGGCACCTGAGTTGTGTGATAAACAGGATTTTGCATCCACAAAGGTTCAACATAGTCCTGGAGAGTAGACCAACAGGCCACTTTATGAACAAACCTGTGTAATTTGCTGCTAGCTTTCTGGATTTGTTGTCGTTTACACTGAATATATTCATTCATTTAATTTGTGTTGATCTGTGGCTGTAAATCAATCTCTCTCTCTCTCTCTCATTCTCTTTTTTGGTACTATAGATTGAACCCAGAGCCTTCATATGAAGCTACATCTCATTTACTTATTTATTTATTTTTTTTGTTTTTAATTTTGAGCTAGTCATTTTGAGCTCAGGCTGGACTCAGACTTGTGTTCCTCCTGACTCAGCCTCTCAGAGTGCTGGGATTACAGCAGCCTGTGTCGCCAATGCACAACTAAAATACCTGGTTCTTTTATCACCATACATTGGAACATTTTTTTATGATTTCTTTTTGGAATGTCTTTAACAATATTGCCCTTAAAAGTCAACATGAATATAAATGATTCCCTTCAGTTGAAGAGGCTACAAAAATCATAATAAACAGCCATCATTCTGGGTTTAGAGTTCATATTATATAATGCAGTGCCCTTTTCTGGAGGAAAGATGAGGAATTAGTACAGTCCTAGGAAGAGCATGAATTCCGGTGCCTGATGTATGCCATTGAGTCTTATTTACTCCATTCCTTGGCTCTGTATTATAGACAGATCATTTAACCTTCCAGAAATACAGCTTCCTCATGTATCAAAAAGTGTAACTCTACCTCCATAAAGAATTATGATGATCACGTTAAATTGCAAATATTAAAGTATTATATAACTAGACAATACAGTTAGTTCTCCCAGTCTATTATATGACACTAAATATCAGCTACCATTTTATTGACTGTTGCAAATAATAGTCATTCCAAAAATCAATAGTGATACTCGTCATTGAAATAAGCCATGTTTTCTGTTCTTTGATGATGGGGTCTAAAGTATACAGTTCGGAGAGTCAGTGTCCTGTGGTAAACAGTGTCAGAGGTTGGTGTCTTAAGAGGGGGGCTCATGGACCCCGATAGCTGAATGGACTTTGTTGGAGCATCATATTTGTGTTGGTCAAGACACAAGCAGGCACAAAGTCTACCTGAATGGCATAGAAGCTAAGGAATTCAGAGTTCGCCTTCTCTAAAAGAAGTTCCCAAATCCACGTGTCAGCCTTACAGCGATCTTGTTGCTCCAGTAGAAGCAAAAGGCACAGCCTTGCTGCAGGGAGCAGAGGCAGTGGAAAGAGCTGGGGCAGCATGCAGCATCTGCCCCAGCACCTTGCTGGGAGCTGCGCCCAGGTTTATTTCTATCACAGTGAGAGAGACGGAGAGCTCAGTGCCCCTGCAGCTCAGCCTCTGCATGCCTGCCCACCCGGCCCCTCCATCTCGGGACTAACTTCCTGGAAGTCCTGGAGCAACCCTGTAAGGCACACTTAGAATGTTTCTTCGAGTCTTTCCTGTGTCCTCTATTTCTATGTTTCCTGTGGATCCTGGCACACTGCTTTGCTAAAATCTGAGGTCTGAAATCAATGGCTGATCTCAGCTCAGGGTTGGCAGAGGGTGTCTTTCCTGTTTGAGAGGCAGATGCGTCCCAGGGTTCAGCCTTGCCTAAGGAAGTATTTGCAGTGTTTTGAAGTCTGGACCAGAGGCAGGGAATGCAAAAGAAAATAGAGAATCAACAGATTTCCTTGGTGTTCCAGAGTCTCCGCTCTCTTTGTCCTTGGGAGGCTTAGTCTACCAGGAGGGAGAAGAATCTGCATCTTTATTTTTTGATGCATCGGGAGACTCAAGGAATGAGACTTTTCACTTAAGTGCTTATTTGGCTACAACCTGACTTTGACAGCTGGCTATGTAAAGACCACAACTGGATCTCTTGCTCATTGGCCTTCTTTGCTGTCTCTTCCTAGAAACCCTCTAGAGGCTTGGAAGTCACTCAGTCCTTTTGATGTTACCTGCCCCCTAGTTTTCAGTAATGGCCCATAGCTAATGTCCATGTCACGGGCTCTGTCCCTGTCACTAGCCTGGTGGTAAGCTGGGGTTAGAACTGCTGAAGTCTAGTGGACACACAGGATGCATCCCAAGTGGCTCACCTGTGGCATTCAGAGAGACCTAGGAAGTGTCTGGTGGTTCTGAGAAGAGTGATCGGCTGGCACCAGTGCTGGATTGAGGAGACCTTCCCCACCCCATCCCAAGAATCATCTGCCCCATAGCTGCTTTGCCTACACCTGTGCAGGACAGAGTTCATAAGAGAGCATCAGGAGCAAAGCCGTGACCTCCCATGTTCCGAGGCTGAGATCACAACTTGGGGGTCAACTACTTAGACTGCAGGAGGCGGGTGATCACAGAAAGAGAGGAAAAGAAAACTGGGAAAAGACAGGTCACTTTTTCCTGGGGAGCTCAAAACCTCCTGATTTGGACCTTTCTCAAGATCAGATCCACCTGCCATCCTCTGTGGTATTGTTTAGCAGTGGACTGTCAGGGGACTATGAGCTAGGAGAAGGTACACTGTTGGGTCTGGCTTATCGCTGGTTGCAGCATCTTTTGTTCCTTCAGAGAAGTAGGCACACCAGGCTTGTCACCATGTAGGATGTTTGAGATGTTGGTGCTGCTGATGCTGGGCCTTCTAGTGCTATTGTGACGATTCATGTTTACCAAGAGCATCTTGTGGTCAGGTGCTGTGCTAATGCATCCACAAATCATTTAGCAAGAGTCCTAGGATGCATGTACCGGTGGTTCCCTATTGTGTATGAAAAATTACTTTCAATAAGATGATAACATCTACTCAATTCTGAAAAGCCAAGAAGATATACAGCTACACTGCTTTTCCTTCATCACCAAGTGTAAGCCTGCCACTGTGAGAGATGTGGAAGATTCAAGCAAAGGCTTATCTCAGTTTACTGGGTGTTTAAAAGCTAGTTTTCTATAAAGCATACTCTTCTTGCAGTAGACACCGCACTTTGGAGGAGACCTAAAGGATTTGGACAGGATTTCTGCAATTAGGAAGAGGAAGTATAGGAATTGCAGCTCTAATCCTGTTCATCCCCTTCTGTAGTCCTAACCATGTTATTCTTTCTTCATTTAGGTTTCCTTTGTAACCAGTCTTGCCCTTACGACCTGTACTGGTTAGAGTTCACTGGTACGATGACACACAGCCAAGCAGACCAATGTGGACACAAAATGATGCTCTGTATTCTCCAGTCTGCTGTACACACACACGCGTGTGCGTGCGCACACACACACACACACACACACACACGAGCAGGTGGCTGCTCCTGAATGGTTTGAGCTCTTGACTTGTCTCCCTCAGTGGGTCTGTGACGGCTGTCCTCAAACCTACCTTGTCGATATTCATCTCCATGGCAACATTTAAGCTTGCTAATGGATGGCATAAAACAGAGGCACTCTTCAACTATGAAATCGCATAAAAATGGGTTTTAGAAGCATATTTTCAATATATTAGATTGCTTGTGTTTTTCCTCTCAAGTAATCAATTAATGATTCCATTAATTAATCTGGTTCACTGATCCTTACATCCTAGTTCCCCAGGAAACCATCCCATGATATGAGGCTAGGATGTGGAGAGAGCTTTTCTCTGAGTTTCTGTAGTTTCTGGGCATTTTTGTTAAGGTACCATTTTTATTATCAATATATCCAGCTATTTCATAAGAAATAAATTGCCAAAGTATTTGCACCTTAAAGTAGCCACACTTGGGAAAAAGTGTGGAATCCAGTGGACTCTTATCCAGGCTGCTTCCCTGTTCCTGGGTTATGCGTATGTCATTTAATTCAGATACACAGACTGTGGGCTGGGCTGCCACCTTCATCTGATATCACAGATCCCCAGCAAGGCGTTATTGATTGTGAGGATGAGTTTCTTGATGTTCCTTTTAAAGTTGTGACAATAGTTGTGGACTTTTAGGCAAAACCCTCCATGTTGCCTAGTGTCCATCTGGAGTGGTTTATGCCTTTGTGCTCTTGAAGGCCAATCGTGCATGAATCGGAATGCAGGACTGATGAAGGTTTAAAAATGAGAGCTCATATGAAGAATGCACTGTTTGCTCATTTTTCACTTGATCCCACTTCTCACCACCATACACAAGAAGGAAGGCTTTCTAAAGGCGTGAAAGGGAAAAATAAGAAAAAAGGAAAGAAGGGACAAGAGCCAAGGTAAATCAACTCCTCAAAGTCCCTAATAGCCTTTTTTAAAGTGTGAAGTTTTAAAACATTCCTTTTTAATGAGACCTGTTGGTCTTAAAAATAAAAAATGCAGTCTATAAAAAAAAGAGGAGCGATGTGGGGGGCTCATGTGGAGGATTGTTTGAATTATGTTTCACTCCGGAGGCTTTCAGGAAGGTGAACTCTTGTATGGAAATGGACTAAACAGAGTGACTTTATTTTAATAAGTAAGACTGGGTTGGCAGTGGGTCCTGAACTTGGACTTCAACTCCTCTGGCTCTGGGCATCCGTCCTGCTGAGGTGGGGATTTTTATGTATACAAATCTGTTGGTCCAGTTGCTTCGTGCTCAGAGAACACAATGGCTTGGTTGGAACTGGGAGCTAGGAGGTGATGCAGGTAACAAGGGTTCCAGTATCCATGGAGTTTGCGGACAAATATCTCAATATTTTAGGTCTTTTCCTCCATCTGCCCTTCTGCACTGGGATCTCAGATGATCTCAGAACACTTTTGGCTAGGTAGTCTGTCTGTTTGTCTCTCCAGAGTGGGGACCTCAGCCCACCATTACATATTCCAGTCTCTCCAGTGGATGTAAAACAGACCTGCCTCTCCAAATATTTATGGGCCTCAGAAGAAACAGACAAATCGATATACATTTTCTTAAAACCTATTGCAGAGCTGTCATGCCTGACTGCTTTGCCACGATTTAACCTGGAAGCATCAGCCTTAATTTGGGCTCATATGTTTTGTGAAATCCACTTGTTTTTTTTTGTTTTTTTTTCTTACTGCACTAAAGACTAATGTTTACACGCATTCGCTATTAATATCAGGATGTCTTAAGTTTCTGTATTTGCTGGAAAATATATCTTAGAGTATTTGTATAGTTCCATTTGGTTTTGAATATGAGTTATCCTCACTACTTGCCTTTAATAGTATTCAAAAATCCAGTATTTACCTAACTGGAGTCTGCTGTCTCTGTGATTTCAGGTTTGGAAAGAAATCCCGGCCTGCAATGTATGACGTGACCCCCATCGCCTATGAGGATTACAGTCCTGACGACAAACCCTTGGTTACGCTGATTAAAACAAAAGATTTGTAATCTTTCTTTTTTTTCTTTTGGATTATTTTTCAAAAAGATGGGGATACTACACTCATTTAAATATTTTTAAGAAAATTAAAAAGCTTAAGAAATTTAAAACATTAGCTGCTCAAGAGTTTTCCGTAGAATACTGAAGAACTAATTTTCTGCAGCTTTTAGTTTGAAAAAAAAATATTTTAAAAATTGAAATTTGTGAAATCCATAGACTACGTTTTAACGTACTTTCAGCTCTCTAAACTACATGTATGCTTCGATTAGTGTGCGCCCTTTCCACAGTAGGTTGTACCACGAAACCCAGATGAATTTCTGTGGTCGTTACAGAATAAGTCTAATCAAGGAGAAGTTTCTTTTTGACGTGTGAGTGCTGGCTTTCTGAGTAGAGTAGGAAAAATATGTAAAGTAGCGTATGATGTATAATACAGTATACCTGTTACTTAAAAAGAAGTCTGAAATGTTTGTTTTGTGAAAAAGAAACTAGTTAAATTTGTTATTCCTAACCCGAATGAAATTAGCCTTTGCCTTATCCCGTGCATGGGTTAAGTAACTTATTTCCGCACTGTCCCATCGAACTTTCCAGAAACAATCTTTTGCGTTTGTTGTTGTCATTTTTGTAACAGCTGTCGAACTTGGCCTTGAAGATGTACCCAACGAAAGGGCCTAGTGAGGCGAACTTTGATTGATTTCAATCTATATTTTTCTTTTAAAAGTCAAGGCTTTTTATATTGTGAGTAAATTAAATTTCCGTTTGAGCTGTTTGCTAAGAGGTAGTAAATGTAAGACAGTACTGGTTCCTTCAGTAGTGAGTATTTCTCATAGTGCATCTTTATTTATATCCAAGACATTTTTTGTGTCTGTGGCTGTATTTGATTGACATGTGCTTCTTCTGATTCTTGCTCATTTCAAAGACTATTGAATAAACGTTAGCAAGTCAAGGATGTACTTGTCTCTTTTGTTCCTTCAAAATTACATGAAATAATTGGGATTTGACATTGGTTGTCAACCAGTCCCACTGTTTACAACATTGATAATAGTCTGAGTAGTACATTGGCGGTGGCTTTGTAGGTGGTTAGAATCTGTTCCCCAAAGGTTCATGCGTTGGAAGCATGGTCCCCTGTGCAACAATATGGGGAGCCATGGGGGCTTAAGAGGCAGGTCTTAATGAGACCTACTTAGGGAATAGGGAGCCACCCTCAGAAGACAGTAAATAGCTCTCATGAGAATGCACCAATGCAAGGCAGAGCCCAACCCCTGGGCTTCTCTCTGGGTTCTTTCTGGTGACAGGATCTCTTTCTTCCTTATACACTCCCACCATTGTGAAACCAGTCCACATTAGGGATTCCCTGAGCTCAAACTACTGAGGTTCACTGATACCAGGCTCTGAATCTCCGCAAAAGTGAGCTGAGCAGACCTCGTTTCCTTATAAAATTAGCCTACCTCGGGCACTTTGTTATAGGAAAACAGAATGGACTAACACAGCAGCTCTGCTGCTGCCGGGACCACTCCTTGCACCTCTGGGAGCTGCTCTTGCCTCCTGGTGGTTGCTTGGTCGGTGCTGATCATCAATAAGAAAGATGGAAAAGGAAAAATAAGAATTCTCATCTAGAGGTGTGCATCTGAATTTGCCAGTCAAATGTGGGGCATGAGATGTCGAGGTCTGAGAAATTCCGAGATGCCTCTAGGCCTCGTGCGCAGGCACCTGTGGTCTCAAGAGATGTCTTACATGCTGCGGGCCTTCCGAGGTCAAATGAAATTGCTTTAGCAAACAGCTCCTTGGTTCGCAGCCGCCTGAATGCAATTTGGAGCCACTTTGTATTCAATCCCACTTTGTAACTAAATGCTGCACAGGAGTCCTAGGGTCATTTTGAACAAGTTGTTTTTAAATCCACATGGAAACATTTGGTAAGGCTGAGCCATGTCCTAAAATCAGGTGCAAGGGAGGGCTTTGAGCAGAAAGAATAATTGAGGATGCTTTTCCTTCCCTCTCTACCCTCAGAACATCTGTCCCTAATCTTACAAACGCCACAGCAATACACCCACACTCTGATTATTAAATGATACAGTGCAATCTGTTAATATTTTTAGTTTGTTTAAGTGTTTGGAAGTAAAGTAAGAACCAAATATTAACTCTGTAGGTTAAGCAGCCATGGAAACTCCCAGCAAGCAGTATCACACAAGCCTTGTTTACTTCTGCCTTCCCATAACAGATCGAGTTGGAGCCAGGCATGGTGGTGCTTGCCTGTAATCCCGGCATCTGGGGGATGAGCAAGGAAAATTGCACATTTGAGCTCAGCCTGGGCAATTTAGAGACTTAGGGAGAGCTTGTCTCAAAAATAAAAAAAGTCAATTAAAAAGGATGGGAATGTAGCTCAGTGCAAAAGGCCTGGTTTCAATCCCCAGGACAGAATTAAGTAATAATAAAAAGACTCTGTCGGTCCTGTGACACATGGACACTTTGATGGCTGGCAGGAGAGACACAAGAAGGCTGGCGTGAGTAGCGCTCTCTTCCCATGAATTCCCCTGTGTGCCCCAGGACAGTGTCCATGTTGCCTGCATTTCCTTTGTGTAGTCTGCATTTGCAGCTGCTTCAATCACACGTTCTCAAATCATTGTGTCTCCCAAATTCTTAAATTCGTTATGTGTGGTACCCTTTAAAGGACTAGTTTGAAAAACTAAATAGTCACAACTTGTCTCTTTAAAGCAAGTTAATGGAGCCTACTAATTCAGGCTTGGGGCAGAGGCTTCTGACAGCTGAGAGCTGACTGACACTGAACATGAGACCCATGTGCTCATTCAGTGGACTTTCGATGATAATCGTCTCACAGAGCACTTGTGCCATGCCAGGCAGGTGAGAGCAACAAGAGCCACTCAGAAAGATCTTGACTCCTGAGTTCTTAGCTTGGTGTGAAGCAGACCTCATCTAATAAACAAATAAATTTGAAATTACACTCCATGGAGCACGATGAGGGGAGGTAAACTCTCTTTGTAGCAGAGTGGGTTAAAACCTCACTTTAATCATTTACATGGTAATGACTTTGCATAAGTAACTCTCTGGGTTAAGCTTCGTAATTCGGAAAATGGGGATAATGATAGGACCTCCCTTGGAGGTCGCTGTGCGAATTAAGCACCAGAATGTGTGGAAATCACTTGGCCCACCTCCAGTGCACATTAGACATTCGGCACTTGTTCACTGTTGCTATCATTGCTGTTGTTCTTATTTTAGATGCAAATACCACGAAGTAGGTTAATCTACCTATTGTGTTGGTGGTGACTGATGAATGCATTGTGAATGCATTCCTGGTTCTCAGGAGCATGGGGCACATTCTCTAAGTGTACCGAACACTCTACCATTTTGCTCAAATTGTAATTGAAAACAGTGTTCGAAAAGCAAGAGTAAACTATTGCTCAGGACAGTTTGAGTTGGTGATGGGCTCATGAGTGAGTGGATTTGGAAATAGCCCTGTTCTAGGGCGTGGGCTTTCACATGCCAGGTAAGTGTATATAAGGAAGGGATCGCTATTGCTGCCAACTAGAAATGGTGTAGCAGTATCTAGCTCTCTGGGCAGGCTTTCAAAGCTCTTTCTGCTTGCAGGCGAAATGCTATACCTGCAATGGAAATGGCATACCTGCATAAGTTTCCCCAAGGGGTCTGAAGAGTTGAGAATTGCTACTTTGACTTCTGTACTGAAACCTCTGCTTAGCACAAGGAGCCGTGGACTGTCTGTCCTCAGATCACCAGGGTTGACCCTGTCAACTAGTGATTATGCTTTAGTTAGTGGTTTGGTTTCTGCTTCACTTCCTGTGGCTGTTCTTTGAACAATACAGTCTGCTTGTCATTTTCTCCAAAAACTGAGGGTTTTCTGGGAGTCTGATTTGATACTTTCCCCAAACCAAGCTGTAGGTCAAGTTAGAAAAAACAACAACAAAACTTTTAAGTACAAATATATTGAAGTTGCAATTTTTTTTACTATTCATAGATTTTACAGTTTATTTATAGGAAAAAAGCATAAAAATGACAGGAAAGAATGCTTCATGCGAAATAATTACTAAATTTTAAATAAACACAACAGCTCTGCGAACACCAGTAGCCGAGTCCACTGTTGCCTTTTCTCTGTTCTCCTCATGCGCCAGAGAACTAAAGGTTCCCGGTGTCACCTTTTCCAACTTCCTTTGTTTGTAGAGGTGAGCGTGTTTCAGTGTTGGTCAGTGAAACCTGCGAGGAAGTTGCTTGGGTCTCCCTAAAAATATTTCCTTCCCTCATGAGAGACTGATGGAGCCAGTGGTGAATCATGAGACATTTCTGAGCAGTGGTAGGAAGAAGTTTTGTTTTGCTACAATCCATGGGGCAGAGACTTTTGACATTTGTTTTAAGGTTCCATTAATCCTGGGATGATTAGAATTACTCCTCAACCACAGCTGTTCCCAGAACCGAGGAAAGGGAATTGAAATGAAAGTGGAAATGGAAAGGGAATAGAAATAGGATTAAATTATCCATAGGCGAAAAATCTGGACCAACGTTTGTTTTAGTGTAGTCTTCAAACTAAGAGTTGTTGTGTGTTAATTTTTAATACATTTTCATTTTAGGATAAATTTTAACTTTTTTTTAGACAAGTTGAAAATAATATAGAGAACTTTTCATGTTCTTCATTCCTCTTTTTCCATATGAGCATCTTACTTTAGTATAGCATATTTGTTATAATTAACCAAAATTAATGTATTATTATTAACTAGTGGTCACAGTTAATTTGAATTTCCTTTGTTTTTACCCAGTGTCCTTTTGGTTGTGATGCCAAGATCTCATCCCAGGCATCACCTTGCTTCTGGTCATCACATCTTCTTCAGCAATTCTTGACCGTGGTGGCTTCTCAGACTTTCCTTTTTCCTGAGGCCCTTGGTGGTTTTGAGGAGTGTTTCCAAGTGCTACATTCTGTAGAGTTCCTCCATGTTGATTTTTATGATGTTTGACTCATGACTCCAGTGGCGTTAGGTTTTGGGAGGAAGACCACACACCAAGGCCCTTTTCATTCCATCAGATCAATGATCTCTGATTTGTGTTGGTCACCTGGCTGAAACGGTGCTTGTCAAGTTTCTCCACTATACAGTTACTCTTTCTCTCTCCATCTGTGCTCTCCAAATGAACTAAATCAGTTGTCATTGTTAGTTGAGGACCAAATGAACGTGGTGGGGTTAGAGGCTAGAATTAAGGTAGATGTTAGAGACGTATCATTGCACCAGGTTCTGATGATAAGATGATAATAATGATGATAACAGCAATAGAAGCTTCTAGAAGGGATTACCTGGCAGAGTCTGAAGAAGTCAGGGAAGGTTCCTTGAAATGTAAAATCTAAATCAGGGCCTGAAGGATGGAGTGGCAAACTAACAGTGAAAAGGGGGAAGATGGGGACAGTCTCAGAAGGTGACCGTGGGCATCGTGGAGTAGCTAAAAATGTTGAGTCAGGCTGGGACATCAGCAGGGGCTGCTCCATGGCCCAGCAGTTAGGTAACTGCCTGAGAGCATGAAGTGGGTGTATTTTAAAAAGCCTCATACAGGAATATTTATAGTGACTTTGTTTGTAACAGTCCCCAGTACACTAGCAACCCACTAAAAGATAAAAAGAAAGAAAATCAGAAATATGCAGCAACACATCTGGAAAAACTGGATACACCAGAGGACCAGGTGCCTGATTCCATTTATAGGAGATTTCAGGTCAGGAAAAATCAATTTATGGAGATAAAAATCTAAGCAGCAGTTGCCTCTGTGGATTGTCTGGGAAAGGGGCCTGGATAAGGGCACCAAGATAGTCTACGGTGGGACCTGCGTGACAATAAGAAGAGAAAATACATTTATCAAACACCATCTGGCTATTCACTTAAGTTCGGTACATTTTACTGTACATAAATTGAAACATGATAAAGGTTGAAAAAGAAGACCATCAAAAAATTGCAAGATAAAGGGTGGGAGCTTGAGGATAGAGGTGGGCTGTGGCCCCAAGACCCCTGGCTGAAGCAGAAGGGCAGATGTCACATGAGGAGCTGGGAGGGAAAACTGCGGTGGGGATTGGGGCAGAAATGAGACAATGCATGCCTTAAAAACCTGTGTGTCTGGGTTGAATCAGAGCTCCTTGATTTTGAAACATAGATTTTTCTCTGATGAATTTCCATCCTAGTCATTTAAAATTTTCTAATCTGCAGATTTCCCATCACCCCCAGGCCGCTGTGTGGCGGGAAAGACCAGCAGACCATTTGCTGCCTTCGCTTTTCTGCTGCCTTCTTCTCTGCAAACTCCAAAGTGCTAGAGAGAATCTCCAGTAAATTGAAATCCTTTTATTATTAAACTAGTCTGTGTGGAAAATACTCCATGGGCAAATTATCTTTTAATAAGGCAGCTTCCTGCTCTCTCAACCCCAAAAGCCCCATAGAGATTTGAAATTCAGATATTGTCATTCCCGTTTTGAAGTCAAGCCATTCTTGCTGTCTTTCTTTCTTTTTTTTTTTTTATGGTAAAAAAATTAAGCATTTATTTGAGTTACTAAATTTGCTAAGATTCCTATTCTTTTGTTTTTAAGAGAAAAAAGACACATATAAGAAAGACAAAAAGCAAAAGAGACAAATGACTAGAGCAAATGCACAACAGTAACATTATAGGTTTACAAAACAGAATGATAGAAACTTGACAATGGTTGCAATATTGCGTATCATTACCTTCAAAATGGTTGTTTACATTAACAGATATAGACATGTAAAATTGGTCTAATCATATGAGTATTAACTGTTCTTTCTCAATAACTAATACATTCAGTAGTATGTTCGTTTTAGTTATCTCATGACTCCCACTGGGAATTTTAATTTCACTCATGACAGTATGACCTACCTTAGAGTGAGATGTCTGTTAGGCCCTTAACATAGAGTATAATATAGTAAGATAGTGATCCTTAGATCCAGCTGAATTTTAGGCTGCTCTATCCCCAAAAGACAGTAGGTGTATGTGCTAGGGTGCATGTGCACACAGAATATTAGAGATAGACAGACAGACAGACAGACAAATAGATATGTTTTGCGGAGGAGTAGAGTTTTAAAACCAATGAACGAGACCAGGATTCTTAAACTCTGCACTGTGGATGCTTTGGATGGGAAATTCTTCATTGCCACACATAGTGGGATGTTCTATGGCCTCTCTGGCCTCTACCCACTAGATGCCAGTGGTATCTCCCAGTTATATGAGAACCAAAAAATGTCTCTGGGCATTGCCAAGCATACCTTGGAAGACAAAGTCATCACTGAGTGAAGACCACTGCATTGGCCAGGCTGCCATTTCCTCCCCATCTCTTCAGGCTTCTCGCCTGTCCATGCATCCCTTCGTTTGCTTACTCATCCAATCCATCCCATGCACGTTCGCTAGGCACTTTCACCAAACAAACACTGCTGCGGTCCAGCGCTATCCTCAGACACCTCATCAGGCCCCCGTGGTGCGTCCTAAGTGGTCCAGAGGGGGGCTGCAGGAGCGCGTCACAGACTTCCATGAATTCCTTGTATTTTCATGATTTATTGTGATTCAAGGATTTCTTTCGATCAGACGACTTGTACTCATGACATAATAAAGGTAGTTGGCGCTTATTAAAACTAACCATTTACCAGCCAAAGTGTTGAGCACTTCGTGCAAAATAACCTTCTTTAATCCTCCCATAACCTTATGAGCTATGGATTTTCATTGCTGCCTGTTTTTTAAGAGTGAGGAACTAAATTCTGGAGAGTTTAAATAGGTTTACAAGGTTCCATAATTTTTGAGACATGGAACCAGAGCTCTGTTTATAATCAGAATCTACACATTTGCCATTCATGCACTTAGGCCTTCTAATCTGTCTGCTCATCAAATATTTATTAAATGCCTACTGTGTGCCAGTAAGTCACTAACAGCTTTTCCAGGTGGCTTTGGGAGGGAGGTTGAGAAATACCTCGATAGCAGGTGGGCCTGGAATTGCCCATGGTCCTGAATGTCGTGTGCTTCATTGAGGACACCATGTCTGGATCTTTTCATTGCACTGGGTGCAAAGAAGCACCTTTTTAAGCTTTGGTCCAGAAGATAAAGAATAAGAATTGAGCATGAGCTTTACATGTGAGTGTGTGTGAAGAAGGTACTTTC
>RJWM01007136.1:0-79889 GCA_004363535.1 Dasyprocta punctata | reverse complement strand
GGCCCACGTATAGCCCTGGGGTTGGCAGGTGCAGCTTAGGGCGGGAACGCGTCATCCCTAGGCGGGGTCTCTCTAATGCGGAAGCAGGATGTCGGCGCCATCTTGCCGCTCACGAAGGGCGGGGTACTCTAGCTCAGGCCTGGCCTCCTACAACAGGCCCCAATCCGGAAGCGAATGCCCGGGCCGCTCTCTACACTACAGAGTGATATTTGCATAATATCCTTGACCTCTATTTTCTTAAGTGCTATGCTTCTTTGTTACCCAAACCTGTACACAAAACTTTAGAGCAACATGTTTTACTTTTTAAACATGTTGATCCCTCATTTTAGCATAAGAAATTGAAAAGAGAATTGATAAATAAAGACAAATTATCATAAGTGAGAATTTGAACGCTCTTCTGTGTGTTCCAGAGTTCAGAACAGCAAAAAGGCAGTAATAATTCCTGGACACAAAGCAAGTGTGTTGCAAGAATCATGTGATCTCAACTACATCATGGAAGTCTATTACTCATAAAAACTTGGGACGCAAGAATGGCCACACCAGAACCAAGCTGTGAGATTGGCCAAGGAATCATATTAGGAGCTAATGTGATTAAAGACTCCTCCTAAAATCAAACTAAACCAAGCAAACAACAACAACAACAACAAAATGAAGCATTGTACCAGAGCCAAGACTGGACTGTTAGCTTTTGGGACTGAAGACAACAGTGGGCTATTCATATGACAATGCACATGACAAAATTCAGCCTTGACCATAGGAGGCACATTTTCAAATGAATCCTCAGGGATCCTATTATACAGTAATGGGATTTGTGAACACCATGTGTCGTGCATGAAAAATCTACCTTTGGGGCAGTATAGTCTGTGGAGTGTAAGGCAGACTTCTTAGATGTTTCTTGACTCTGATGGAACCAGCTCCTTTAAATGAGACTTGGCTTTAATTATTAAACTATTACTATCGTGCAGATGCTCTCTGGGTAGAACTGTATAATTTTGCTTCTCTTAGTGATGCCGGAACCAAATCATAAAACATGCATGTTTTCTGTATTTATTTATTTTCTCTTAGAATTAGTGACTGAAGATTTCTTAATTTCATAACCACGGGCTTCTTCATTGCCATTTCTCTCAGTATGTAGAAGAAGGGTTTTATTCGGAGGCATGAACTTTGGGATGCCATTTTCCTTACATTAAGTTGGATTTTTGCCAGGTTTTATATTAGATGCAATCACTGCTGGGGATTCTGTGGGTGTTACTGAAAATTACTTGGACAGAAAAACAATACATTGGCTCAGTACAGGCTGAGAAAGTGGTGATGTAGGGGCACAAGGGAGTACTTTGCAATACATGGCAGCGGCTGGAATTCTTTCTGCACCATTTCCAACCAAAACATCTCTACTCAGAGCTTTGTTACTTTCCAGAGACAATACTCAGGCCAAAACTTCTTAGACTGATGCCTTAGTTGAGACACTTCCCCTTACCTAGCACCCACCTAATCCATTAATTTTAAACACTATTTAAAGACTAGACATGCTCAGTTGAAAAAATATAAATCAATCTAAAATTCTCAAAAGCATAGCATTTTGACGAGAAAAATTAAAGAGCAGGAAAAGAATTTTGGCTAATAATGAAAATAGAAATGTTGCTTTCTATTTCCTCTACTGTTTTCTTTTTTTTTCTCCCACAATTTAACATAAGTTCCTTGTTTTCTTCTCAAAATGAGACATACAGGGATCATTATTCCACAGCTGTCTCATCCACATCAATGACTTTCAAATCACTTCCTTGAGTCATTCTCTTCCACTCTTAATTCTGGTTCCTTAATCCAACTAGTCAATTATTCCTATTTATTTTTTTAAGAGAAGGAAAATTTATTGAGAAAAGGAATGAGGAATAGGAGTAGCTCCTGAGAGACAGGAGGCGTCCCGAATGGGTTGCCTAAATTTCCTATTTAGATTTGTGCGCTTGAAATTTGTTTTCTTTATTCTTCTCATTTTTGTTATTTGTTAAAGTTTTAAAGACAAGCATAAATTCCTCTTACAATCAAAAGTCAAGACATCAGCATCCTACTCTGGTTTTTGCACTGGAAGTCCCAACCACCGAAGGCTGAACAGGGCAGTCAATCACCCTAGCAGATAAACATTCTGGCAGCCAAGGTGAAAATGAGAAATTGTTATTTTCATTAATTTCTAATCGTAGAGAATGAAGTGCATTGGTCCTCTTGAGGAACATGGTGTTTGCATGTTTGCCAGCTTCTAAATTCAAAGAAAAGTCAGGTGAAGCGTTGCTTAGGAGACATTAAGTAATATATAGGAATCTGTATCATTTTCAAAAACTACAGAAATAGAAACTGCAGGGCTAGTTCTTACACTTATTTTCAGAAAAGGAAATACCTAAACCAGAACAAGTAAAGTTAACTGAAGGCAAAATTAAGCGGAAGCAATTTTTGGTATTTTGGAAAGTTGATACAACTTTCAGAGCAGTTATGTTAAAACATTATTAGAGTGAATAGATCATGTTTATCCTCAAAATATCATTTTTTAACAATGATTTTCCTCTGGTAGACATGCAATAGGACCTTCACAGCAGAGGTAGAGTTTAGGACTCCAGCAGACAGAGTAGCAGGTGACAGTTTTGCGTTATCTAACAGTTACTATATACTTTTAGGACACCTAAATTTTGTTGCTGGCTAATCTTTCTCAGTATTTTTACAGCAAAAATTTCCCACTTTTATCTAGACAGCCATTTATATCACCTATACATTTTCTAAGCCTGGTTGCTTCCCAGGAGGATTTTGACCTCTTAAATTATTTATCAACCTATTGATTGGCTCTTTCAACATGTATTTGTTGGGAACTTACTCTGTTCTAATTACTGTTCTAGATACCAAAGATGCAACAGTGAACATAGCAGAAAAATTTCTGCCATAAGGCCGTTTGCAATCTGCCGAAAGGATACAGAAAATTAACAAAAAGAACCCAAAGGTTGTATATTGGGTGGTAGCAAATTATTTGCAGAAAAATAGATTGAGACAATTGAAGAGTATATTCACTTTATATGATAAAGTGACATTGACCTAGATAAAGAGGATGAGACAGCACACTATGGAGATATAAGAAAAAGATCTCATAATTGCACACCTCCTTTGATATTGCTTTATTTGTGTGTCTCTGGGCTATTAATGCCCTTTGCTTGGATCTAACAAGAGAAACAATTCACAAAGCTTCACTTGGAAATGTGCAGAGTTCAAACAGTAAAGTGAGCATAATATCAGAGTCTTGGGACAAGCCCGTCTCCTATCATGGCTACGCGCCTACAGTTATAGGCAGCTGAGTTAGATGGCAATACTATAGGCAGTCAGGCAGGGCTAGGTCCTCGAATGAGCCAGTGCAGAAGCCCAGATACCTTGCAACTGTGAGGAAGACAGATACATATCCTAAGGATTGGTATTCTAAATAGTTCTCTATCACCCTGAGGAAGTTAGGAGTCACCATTTCAACCCCCTACAGGAAGAGTCACTGCTCTGTATGCATGCCCGCTTGCTACATGACTCACTTTTCCTTTGTTCCCGATTTAATCAATTTTACCTGAGCAATTAATCTTATTGGTTAACCATAGTTCTGTCCCACCTTATACCCACCTTACACCTACCTTGTGAGTTTTCAGGTTTTTCTCACCTTGGACCCATCTTACCTTGTGGTTTTACTCTATAAAAGTCCCTAGAAAAGACAGAGTCTTTGGCAAACCTCTTGAGATCTCTTCTGTCCCTCAAACAGAAGCTTTCTTTCTCTCAATAAATATATTCTGCTCTTAACCTCCATTGTTCCTAAAACTCATTCTTTGACTTTAGAGAACATGAACTCATACCTGACATATAGTAGGTTGGGAAATTCATTCCCCTATATCACTATCTACCTATGATAGTGAACAATCTATACTTTCCTTTTCAGTTTCTTCATTTAGTGAAATGATAGGAAATGTCAAAGCATGTTCCAAAATAACTTGCAGTTATAGTACGATGCACCAAATAACTCTCAAAATAAAAACAAATGAATCAAATGAGAATTCTGCTACAGAGAAAGCAATATTTACCATGATCTGGCATTTTCTACCTCAGAAATTAGTGGCCTTAGTGTTATAAGAAAGTAAATGAAAGTACTTTAATGGCGTATAAAATAACCAGAATAGTGAGATCGCTCTTGGAAAGTTGCAATAGGCGGTTTGCTAAAAGGATTCACAATGACCTATCCCTTTGTAACTTCTCCTCTTCCTGAGTATGGGGAGGACCTCTGACTACGATGCAAGACCATTTCCACGATCATGTTACTTTACACAGCAAAAGCCGAGGGATGTAAGTAAGGACTCTAACATACTGAGTTTGAGTCAATAAGAAGACATGTTATTGTGGAGTGGCAGACCTTATTAAGAAAGTCACTTCAAGGAAGTACTAAACTTTCCCTGAGTCCAGAGAAGTCTTCGAGTAGCAAACTCCTACAGATTCTAGACTTGAAAGAAACTGAATTCTTTCAACTTGGAAGTGGATTTTTTCCCAAACAAGCCTCTGGACCAGCTCCCACCTCTGACTTGCTCTCTGCATCTCTTTGTGGTGGAATGTTGCAAAGCGATAGGAAAATATCAGTACATCTGTAAACCTAGAATTATCTAGTCTTAAAAATTAACTTCTGTTAAGGATCAACATTTCGTTTATTGTTAATATTTAGTAAAATTTCTTCTAGGATATTCTAAGCATTATTGTTTTTTCTTATACCAAGCAGAAACATGCCAACCAAGCTTGCACCTTATAGCATTTATTCTCACTGCAGAAAAGAATGAGTGAATGAATTTTGCCAGTTATGACATTTTATCATCAGTCAAACTTTACTTCCCCTGCCCAAAACCCAGACTTGAGGGTACTGGAAAGTTCTTCCATTGACACTTGTTTCCTAAAGAATTCTAATCAGGAGTGGAAATGACACACTTCTGACGTTCTACACCAAAACTGAAACCCAGTTCCAGACCCCAACTTTTGGTCCCTCAAACCTATCAATGTCTTTCTAAATTCCTAATCATTTGTCCTTTCTATTTTCATTGGTTAGAGTGGGCTCTGTTTCCCAGAATGATCCTGATGCATAGCAATGATATAATTAACATTATGTTAGCTAACTAGACAATTATTTAGATAATACCTGCCATTTTTTTTTAGAACTTTAGACATGTAAAACCCTAAAACTAATAGTTTCAACATTGGAAGGTTTCAATCTATATGATAGACTTATGAAATCTGAAACCATTGAATCATATTTATAGATTTCTCTTCTGAAGGAATACTTTGGAAAGAAAAGGTAGTTTAATAAATTCTAGAAAGTATTTAAATCAAATTTACAATAGTTCAATCTACAATTCTTGTCACAATTTTTCACTTCTGGCATCCCCCTTCACTTTGAACAGTATCATATTCTAGGTGGCTCATCTACGACTAAAATAAACTTTAGGTCTTACATACCCCTGTGACCAATGAGCTAGTTTAGTAGTAGGCTCATATACGCTCTTTGGTTCTTTGGTTATTCTTTATATTAATGGGCTTTACAGGTTTACATGGAACAATGCATCACTGAATTTGATACATGGAGAATTTACAAGTGATGAGAAATACTTTTTACATAAGGTAAAGAAAATAAGACTTACCTCTCTTCTGAGATCCCTAATGCTGCGAAATAGAGCTATCATGTTTCCGTACTATTGTGTCACATTTCCATGCTTATCATACAGCTTTTATGAAACTAATACTTCAAAACCTTATTTTCAAATCAAATATTTACAAGAACAAATGTTCAATATACATCTCCAAATGGGCTTTATTTTAATTTCTGTGTTCGCACAGACTGAGAGGTATGAGTAAAGTGTTTTATGAGTCTTGCAGCGCTCACAGACTTTTTCAGTCTGTGTTGAGACAAGATATCTCACCCCAACAGGCCTAAGAAATGAATGCTGTGGAGAGAAAAACCATCTCATGGTGCTGAATATGAAATCTGCTGTCTGACAGGGTGAAGCATAACCACTTAGAGATTTCTTTTAAGCTCCATTTCCCCCCACAAAAGGCTATTCTTTCGCTCTGGAGTTAATTCACATCAGTATAATGAGAATCTTTGATGTCTAGAGCAGGCTTAACTACAGCACAGAAACATGAAGTTTGTATTCCTGTGTGTGTGCGCTGTGCTTGGTCAAACAATAAACTAGATGTGTTGAATAGGGATCTACAAATTTAATAGAGACATCTAATCCATCAAGTCTAATGTGTAGTATAAGAAAATACAAAGGCTTTTCATTACAACTTTTGGGAAAATTTTTTAAGTGAAAAGTTTGGTGTGACAGGTTTAGGGAAGTTTTATACTTATATTGTTTTCCTTACATTCAGTTAAATATCACTCTTACTGAAAAAGATACTTAAAGTACATACAAGTAAATTTTCCCCATGTATTTGACTTATTATTAGGACCACGCTTGAGTACCACTTAAACCAACACGTGTTCTTGAAAAATTAATGCAGTATAGTTTCTGTTCTGCAAAAGACTATGTCAAGAGAATAAGATAAGCCACAGACTGGAAGAAAATATTTGCAAAACATACATCTGATAAACAACTGTTTTTCAGAATATATGAAGACTCTAAAATTTTTCTAGTAAGAAAACAGTCCCCCTGAGAAATTCAGCCAAGACCTTAAGCAAAGAAGATCTATAGAAGGAAAATAAACATCTGAAAAGATATTCCACATTACAGGCCATCAGAGATGGCAGAGTAAAACAATGATGAGACAACACCACATATCTCTTCAAATCTTTGAGATGCAAAACATTCAAAAGCCAGTGAGGATGGTGAGGCTGTAAAACAACAGGAACTTTCATTATCTGTTGGTGGAAATGCAAAATGGTAGAAAAACTATGAAGGGCAATTCATTGGTTTCTTAGAAAAATAAGTGCAATCGTATCATAGGATCCAGCAATTTTGAACTCTGGTAGTTATCCAAAGGAGTTCAAAATATATCCACACAGAAACTTGCACATAGATGTTTGCAGGAGTTTTATTTACAATTACCAAAACTTGGAAACCACAGCAATGCTCTAGTAGATGAATGAATAAATAAACTATCATATACCTACATAATGGGATACTATTTAGAATTAATAAAGAAATGAGCTATCATGCTATGAAAAAGACATGCAGAAATCTTAAGAACGAATTGCAAATTTAAAGAAAAGGTCAAAAGGTAATTGTGAAAGTGCCACATACTGCATAATTCCAACTATATGGCTTTCTGGAAAAGGCAGAATTATGGAGACAGAAAAAAGATCTATGAATGGCAAGGGTCGAGTAAGAGGAAATTTGAAATAACAGATTACTGAAGATTTTTAGGAGGTGAAAAATTCTCTGCATCACATTGTCTCTGTCTCTGTCCCTCTCTCTCTTTCTCAGTGGGGTTGAGAATTTATGTCACTCTAGTACAAAAATCTCTACATGTTTATGACTTATTTCTAGTAAGTAAGTCTCTAATCTGTTCTTGTTTTTTACTCCTCGACCAAAACTTAGTAATGCAGTTCAAATTATTCATTTTTTCTTTATGTTTTATAAAAATATGTCAAGCCCAAGGTCAAAACTATGACAAAGAAGTCAAACACATACATATGCATATAGAAAGCACATTGTATGTCTGTGTGTATATATATTTATATGTACACATATACACACACCACTGTTTGCTTCTCAGTTGAACTTTCCTGATGCTTCTCCAGTAATACTATAGCTGGTGTGGTATAGAATAGTGTTCTTCAACAAAGGAATAACAGAGGAAGGGTTAAAGAAAATAAAAATTTAAGTTTAAATCTACTGAGAATAAGCAACATAAACTGCTATGGATGCATGGAGGAAGTATTTTTTACAAAACGCTCTGGCATTTCTACAAGTTCTGATCAAGCTGTTCTCAACTAAGTTATATTTAAGTCTAAGCAGCAAGCCTAAAGTTTGCATCTACAGTAGGTCTACAGGTCTCAATAGTAAATCCTGGATGCATTACAATTGAGGTTGCAAGCTGCAAATCCTGATCACCAATTCTCAAAGGCAAATTCCAAATCCAAATTTTAAACTCTGAACTAGTATATGTTGCTTTTTAAAATTAGAAAATTATAATTCACACTGTCTCTCACAGCTTAGCTTTCCAATTCTAGGCACAAAAAGTACTATAATTAGGGATAATAGTAATCATGACATGAATATTGCTTTGAATTTTGATCACATATTGAAAAATTTTAGGGACATACAGTCTTAGTGAATAAGATATAGGAAACTTTCTGAAAACAGCTTCTAGATTTATCTGTAGTCACTGCTCTGAGTTCCATCTCTATATTGAAATTAAGTTTCCTAATTTTCTTCCTTGTAGCAAAAAAATGGTGTGTCAAGTTTTATGATGCCATTAACAGACTCTTTGGTTGCTGAAGTAGCAACAACATAAATTGTCATGTCTACAAAAATAAAAACCAACCCTTGGTGATTATATATTTCAAAGTATGGCATTATCTACACACACAGAGGGTGAAAGTAGAATTGAGGAAAGACGTGTAACTTGATAAATCAATCTAAAGAACATGTCTGCTAATTGAATCAAAGGCAACCTTAAATTTTTCAGATAATAACTAAATTGTCTAATTTGTTCTTTTATTTATAACTGGAGCTTCTATGCATTAGTTCAAAATATCATTTTATGAATATTTTAATCCTTAAATATCAACAGAAAGCAATGCCTAGGGAGTGGGAAATATTTGTAATTTAATAGTTGCCATTAATTCAATAATTACAAATCAGGAACTACTCATTCACCTGTATGTAGACATTTTCACTTAATTATTAAAACCAAACCTGAGTATTCATACAATGGACTAATCCGAGTACACAAACAACATAGGATATCTAAAAGCATTGTGCTAAGTAAGGAAGTCAGACACAAAGCTGTATGTAACGGATGACTGCCTTTTATAAAATTTTAAAAGGCAAAAACTGTCATAAGCGGAAACAGATCAGTGAGTTTCTGGGCTGAAGTTTGGGAAGGAAATGATTGCAGATTGGCACTCAGGAACTTTCTAGGGCAGAGCAAATGTCCAACGTCACATCTGTATTGCTGGTTACACTACTGGTTACATTTATCAAAAGTAATTGTAAGTAGACTGATATTTTTATGAAAACGTTATTTATTTTAAAATATTTTAAAGCCAGGTGTGGTGGTGCATGCCTTTAATCCCAGCACTCAGGAGGCTGAGGTAGGAGGAGCGTTGTGAGTTCGAGGCCGGTTTGGGCTACAACAGGAACGCAAGGCCAGCCTGAGCTACATAGTGCGACCCTGCCTCAAAATACTAGGGCTGGGAGTTTGGCTCAGTGGCTTAAGTGCCTGTCTGGCAGGCACGAGGTTGTGAGTTCAATCCCGGTGCTGGGGGAAAAAAAAATTAAAACCTATTTGATTTTTGAGAATTAAAAAAGTTTAAAAAGTTACCCAAGATAAATATTATATGTCTGTTCATTTTTAGAACAAGATAAGGCTAAAGTTGAGTTCCTTGCACAAGGTCATGCACCCAGCATTTGTACCTATACTTGATTGTTCTCCAAACCATGAATACTTGCTTAGGGCCCACAACTCTTCTCTAGGCTCTGTGGTCTGGTATAGAGGAGACCCCCGACTCATATTTACAATGCACATATAAATAGAACCCTGGATGCCCAAGTTCTACCTACTCACTGTCCTGCAAAACCTTGCCTCATGCTGATTCCCTTTCTTCACAATTCTCTATTTCTTCAAGAAAACATGAACTGAAAAAATCAAAATTCGCCAGATGTGGAAGATGGTGTAAAAACATAGGTTGATGATCCATTGTCAAAATCCTTGATTCCACAAGTGACTTGAATTACAGATATTTTTTCAAATTTCAGAATATTTGCAAATATATATATATATATATATATATATATATATACATATGATACCTTGAGGTTAATCCCAAGTCTAAACATAAGATTTATTCATGATTCACATGTACCATATACACATAGCCTGAATGTAGAGTCACACAGTATCTTGAACAATTTTGTGCAAAAAAACAACCTTCCATGTTATGGAATTTTCAATTTGCAGCATTACACTGGCAGTCAACAAGTTTCAGGTTTTGGAGTACAGTATTTTTTGGATTTCAGATTTTCACAATAGGGATAATCAACATATATTAGGTCATTCAGAAACTGTTAAGCAATGTTTTATAATATTTATCTTTCAAATTAGAAGCAATTTATTATGCAATATATGGCATTTTCTTGTCGATGTGGAAATTCTAGGGCTTATACATTCCATAAAATACCTTAATGCATGCCTGAAGGAGAATATTGAACGTTTATATTAATGTTTTCTTTCCAAAACTGGGTGTGGTAGCGCACGCCTTTAATCCCAGCACTCAGGAGGCTGAGGTAGGTGGAGCATTGTGAGTTCAAGGCCAGCTTGGACTATAATGTGAGCGCAAGGCCAGCCTGAACTACATAGTGGGACCCTGTATCAAAAAGCTAGGGCCAGGAGTATGGCTCAGTGGCTTAAGCGCCTGCCTGACAGGTGCGAGGTTGTGAGATAGATCCCTGGTGCCAAAAAAATAAAAAATAATAATAATGTTTTCTTTCTAGACTGAAATAGTTGGTCTTTATCTCAATCTGATAAAAGCCATCTATGACAAACCAGTAACCAACATCATACTAAATGGTCAGAAACTAAAAGCTTTCACTCTAAAATCAAGAACAAGATAAGGAGGTCCACTATCACCACTCTTATTCAACAAAGTCATGGAAACTTTAGCCAGAACAGTTAAACAAGAGAAAGAAATAAAAAGAATCACAATAAGAAAGGAAGAAGTTAAATTATCATTATTGGCAGATAACATTATACCCTACATAGAAGACCCCAAAAACTCCACCAAAGTACTGCTAGATTCAATAGCCAAATTCTGTAGAATAGCTGGATACAAAATCAACACTCAAAAATCAATAGCATTCCTGTACATGAATAACAAACTCACTGAGAGAGAAATTAGGGAAACCACAGCTTTCATGATAATGTCTAAAGAAGTGAAATGTCTGGGAATCAATCTAATTAAGGATGTAAAAGACCTTTACTCTGAAAAAGGAGATTGAAAAGAATACCAGAAAATGGAAGGATATCCCTTGCTATTTGGTAGAAAGAACCAATATATGAAAACGTCCATACTCCCAAAATTATTACACAGACATAATGCACATCTGATCAAAATTTGATTGCATATCACACAAAATTAGAGAAAACAATACTAAAATTCATTTGGAGCCAGAAAAAATCTAGAATAGCAAAGGCAATTCTGGGCAACAAGGGCGAGGCAGGGAGCATTACAATTCATGATTTGAATTTGTACTATAAATCTACTGTGGTTAAAAAAAAAAAAACAGCATGATACTGGCAAAAAATCAGACCTGAAGTTGAATGGAACAGATTAGAAGATGAAGAAACAACTGCAGACACACTCAGTCACCTTATCTTTGACAAACATGCCAATAACATCCATCGGAAGATGGCCTCTTTAATAAATAGTTCTGGAAAAACTGGCACATGCCAAAGATTAAAATTGGACCCCTATTTTCACCATTCACTATACTAAATTCAAAATGGTTCAAAGATCTAAATATTAAAACAAAAACGTTGAATTTTCTGGAAGATAGAATAGATAAGACTCTTGAAGCCGTTGGTGTACATGAAGGCTTTATGAACAAAATTCCAGTTGCACAGGAACTATCACGAAGAATCAACAACTGGGATCTCATCTCATTAAAAAGCTGTTGCACAGCAAGAGAAACCACCAAGAGAGTGAAGAGACAACCCACAATGTGGGAAAAAATATTTGCCAGCTATTCCTCAGACAGGGGATTACTATAGAGAACATATAAAGAACAAAAAAGAAAAAAAGAAAGGAAGGAAGGAAGGAAGGAAGGAAGAAAGAAAGAAAGAAAGAAAGAAAGAAAGAAAGAAAGAAAGAAAGAAAGAAAGAGCTTCTCAGATTTAAAAACCCAATAGTAAAAGGGGAATCTAAGTTGAATACATACCTTTTAGATGAAGAAATAAAACCATGGGTGTGTAAACTGGTGCAACCACTGTGAAAATCATTGAGATTCCTCAGAATACTAGGATTGGAAGTCCTATTTGACTCAGCTATTCCTCCACTGGATATCTTCCTAGAAGAATTAAAAACATCATACACAGCAATACATGTGCACCCACATTTATAGAAACACCATTTGTAATAGTTAAATCTTGGAAACAATCCAAATGCCCATCAACTGAGAAATATATAAAAAAGATGTGATCTTTTTATACAATGGAATACTACACAGTCATAAAGAAAGCTAAACTTGGGACTTTCATAGGTAAATGATTGCAACTCAAGACCATAATTACAAGTGAAATGCACCAGAATCACATGGGTAAACTTCACATTGTCTCCCTGGTGTGAGAAGCTGAAAGAGGAAATAAGATCCAAAATGTATAATAAATATTGTAAAATGGGAAGAAACTTCAAAAGGAAAGAGAAACTGTAGTGGGAGAATGAAGAAAAAAAGGAAGGGAAAATTAAAACAAATTATATATATATATATATATATATGCATATACATATGTGTACATACAAAAGACAGCTAAGATAGTTATACTACTGATTTATCTTAGTTTATTGAAAAGAATGGTTTGTGCTAATATTGTTTGGGCAATTAAATGTCAATGCCTTGTACTCTGAGTAACTAATTTGAAGATAACCATACACAATGTATTAAACATTTTTGCCATCCTATTATCTTGTTTTATTTTTTCTCCTTAAAATAAACTTTCTGCAAAAAAAAGTAGTATGTTTTCATTATTAAAATATCTATTGTGCATTTTGGATCTTGTTACTATTATTACTTGTTACTATTATTTATTTTTTACACTAGGGAGACAATAAAGAACATGCTCAGAAGGAAAGAACACCTGGGATAGGGGAAAGGAGAAATGGAAGGAAGGAAAAGATTTTATGTATATAGGTATACACATATAACTGTCTGTATGTATAAGAGTGCAAGACGGGTAACTGTACTACTAATTCTCTGTTAGTTCATCAAAAAGAATAGCTTGTGCTGTCATTGTTTGATTGTCTGTTCATTTTGTATGCCTAGATCTTATAACTTGAACAAACTACTTCTAAGATAACAATATGCAATACATTAACTAGTGTTGATTTTGTACTTTTTAAAAAAATGTTTGTATTATTTCTCCCCTTTTTTCTGTTTTGCTTTTTAAAATTAAAAAAAAAACACCAAAAAATTTTCTTTCTAGAATATTGTATTTGGACCTTGAAAGCTATGGATCTCTTTAATGAGTTTCATTTAAGATTTCGACGCTTTGAAAGCAGTAAAAGTATTCCTGTCTGCTTCAGAGGCCTGGTCTTGACCTCTACAGTTTCTGTTCTGTTCGTTAATGATTTTGCATTCTACAGCATACATAGAGCATATCCAATTTAAAACATTTTTCTCTCTCAGACTTCAGGCAGCACAATCATCCTTGCATCTTGAACACCGCTGTTTACCATAAAATGTTTCTTATACACAATTTAAATGTGGTTATGAAAAACCCATGTCAGTGGCTTCAGTTCGCTCCCCACATTCACGGTAATTAATATCTGCACATTGCAAGGAAACAAGGTCTGCCTCTTTCTCTCAGTCTGCGAGGCTGTCTCCCCTCAGGGACTTCCAGATTCATTGCCCTGGCTTAAGTTTGATGAAAACTACAACTTAACAATACTTCTCCCCTTTTTTGATTATGTCTATGAGGATAAAGATTGTCTTTCTATGATATTTACTCAACATATCTTTTTAAGATGGGAAACATTGTCAGACATAAAAATGCAGAAGTAAGAATACATTCAAAACATTTTTTCCTTAAAATCATGTCTCATGCTATTTACAACCTGGAAATAGCACCAATGAGCCCATTGTGTTTGTATTTAACATAAGTAAGAAAAATAAAGCAATACAATACCAAGAACAGTAGCAAGCCAATCATGTGCAGAACTAAGGAAAACTCACTCACTCAATCCTAATTATTTAAAAATATACAGGTAGTCAATTTATGCCTTGCAGGAGATATATGTTATGTACACAGAGTCCAAGAAAAGAGAATATATTTTTCCAAATGCTACCTTGGTCAAAAGAGTGAAGATTAATTTTTTTAAATAGAAGGACAAAGAATTAAGGATGTTTTTCATTATTTTTATTTTTCCTTTATTTAGTCTTCAGAGGATCAATCCTCATGTAGCAATGTTATAAGCACCACACCTGTCACAAGATTTAGAAGTCAAGATGTTTACACTTCAGTAAATAAAATATACTATTTTTCTAACTAAGAAATGCTGATAAAAAAATTGAGGTTGGTATATGAACCAGGAGAATGCTCTGTTTAGGAGTGTGGAAGTTGTGACATTCACAGATATTCTTGTTGACAGTATATATATGCATCTTGACAGTAAGGAATTCAGAGTATACCATAAATAAAAATTCACATAAGAGTTTCTCAAACAAACTTGGGATAGAGTTGCTAGATTTGGAAAATAAAAATATAGGAACTTATTTTTAGTATAGATATGTCTCATGGAATATTTGTGACATACATATGCAAAAAAGATCTATGGTTTCAAGAAGAAATGGACAGATTCCTAGATACATAAGAATTAACAAAGTTGAATCAAGAAGATATAAAAATTTTAAATAACCCAATACCCATTAATGAAATTCAAAGTGTAATTAAAAGCTTACCATCAAAGAAAAACCCAGATCCTGATGTATTCAATACTGAAATTTAGAGAAAGAAATTTAGAGAAGATACAATGCCAATACTCCTCAAATTCTTTAATGAAATTGAAAGTGAAGCAATCCTCCCTAATATATTCTTGGAGGCAAATATTACCCTGATACCAAAACCAGAAAAAGATCCGATTGAAAAACAGAACTACAGAGCAATCTCTATACTGAACACAGATGCAAAAAGTCTCAATAAGATACTAGCTAACAGAATGCAGCAAATCATCAAGAATACTGTACATCTTGGCCAAGTGGGATTCATTCCAGGAATGCAGGGATGATTCAAAATATACAAATCAATAAATGTAATACACAATATCAACAGAGTCAAAGAAAAAAAATCACATGATCATCTCAATAGATGCAGGAAAAACTTTTCTCTGTTCTGTTTTTGTTTTGTTTTGTTTTGTTTTGGTACCAGGGTTCAAACTCACAACCTCGCACTTCCCAAGCAGGCGCTGAAGCCACTGAGCCAAATTCCCAGCCAAGAAAGGCTTTTGATAAAGTCCAACACCCATCCATGATAAAAATCCTACACAAATTTGGAATACATGGTCTTTATCTCAATCTGATGAAACTCATCTATGGCAAACCAATATCCAGCATAATAGTATATGGAAAAAGACTGAATGCTTTCACTCTAAAATCAGGAACAAGTCTAGAATGTTCACTATCACCGCTCCTTTTCAATAGAGTTCTGGAAATTTTAGCCAGAAAAAGAGAGAGAAATAAAAGGAAGAAGCATAGGAAAGGAAGAAGTTAAATTATCATTACTAACAGATGATATGGTACTCTACCCAGAAGATCCCAAAAACATCACCAAAAAACTTCTAGATTTAAGAACCAAATTCAGTAGCGTAGATGGATGCAAAATGAACACTCAAAAATCAATAGCATTCCTGTACACAAACAACAAACTCCCTGAGAGAAAAATTAGGGAAATCACACCCTTCACAGTAGCATCCAAAAAAATAAAATAAAATAATTAGGAATCAATCTAATAAAAGTAATGAACGATCTATATATTGACAATTACCATACTCTGAAAATGAAGATCAAAGAGGATATCAGAAAATGGAAAGATCCCTTTCTCGTGGGTAGGAAGAACCAAAATAATGAGAATGGTCATATTCCCCAAATTGTTATACAGTATTAACTCAATATTGATCAAAATATTTTTAGTATACCTCACAGAAGTAGATAGAAAATTCCTGAAATTCATTTGGAAAACTAGAATAGCCACGCAATTCTAGGCAACAAAGACAAGGCAGGGGGTATCACAATCTTTGACTTGCTACTGTGATAAATTCAGCATGATATTGGGGGAGAGAAAAAGACCTGAGAATCAGTGGAACAGATTGGAAGATTCAAACGCAACTCCAAACACACTTAGTCACCTTGACTTTTACAAAGGGGCCAAACATGATCACTGGGACAGCTACAGCCTCTTTTTGAATGCTTCTGGAAAACCTGGTTTTCTGCAGAGACTAAACCTAGACATGAGTCTATCACCTGCACCAAACTCTAGTCAAAATAGATCAAAGATCCAAATACTAAAGCAGAAACATTAAATCTAATGGTAGAAATCTTGATGACATAGGGGTAGGCAGAGAGTTCATGAACAAAACCCAGACTATATTGAAAACACTTCAAAGAATCAACAATTGAGATCTCACTTATTAAAAAGCTTTTGCACATCAAAAGAAATCACCAACAGAGTGAAAAGACAACCCACAGAGTGGGAAAAAGTTCAGCCAGTTGTCTCTCAGGCAAAGGACTTATATCTAGAATACATAAAGAGCTGAAAATCTCAGGCCACCAAATACAAAGACTTAATCCAAAAATGGGCATCTGAGATGAATATACCTTTCTCAGGTGAAAAAATACAAATGGCTATTAAATGCATGAAAACATGTTTGACTTCACTGGTCATTCAAGAGATGCAAATTAAAACAACACTGAGATTCCATCTTGCTCCAGAAAGATTGTTTATCATCAAGAAATCAATAATAACAAATGCTGGGGTGGGGGGACTGTGGTGAAAAGGAATCCTCTCCACTGTTTGTGGGAGTGCAGACTGATCTCCAAGCACTATGGAAATCATACTGAGATTACTCAAAAAGGTAAGGTTAGAAGTCCCATTTGACCCAGCTATTACCTTTCCGGTTATTTTCCTGGAAGCATTAAAAGCATCCTACCACATCAATAAATGAGCACCCATGTTTATAGTAGCACTATTTGTAATAGCTACGTCTTGGAAACAACCCAAATGCCTATCAATCAAGGAATGAATAAAAAAGTTGTAGTCTTTTTATATAATGGAATACTACTCAACTATAAAGAATGATATCTTGAGACTTTTATAGGTAAATGGATGCAATTTGAGACCATACTCGTAAGTGGAATAAATCAGATTCACATGTACAAACATTGTATTGTCTCCCTGAAATGAGAAACTAAGAAAGTAAATAAGATTCAAAATGTACAATAGATATTGTGAAATGGGAAGAATTGGTAGAATAAAAAAAGAAAAAGGAACTAGAATGGAGGAAAAGGGAAAGAAAGAAAGAGAAATGGAAAAAAATACAAGTTAGTTATGCTACTAGGGTCTCTTAGTTCAATGAAAAGAAAGGTTTGTGTTAATACCATTTGGAGAATTTTCTGTGCCCATATCTTGCACTCCAAGTAGCTACTTTAAATATATCAATATGCAATGTATTAGCTAATGTTATTACCCTAATATCTTGCTATGAAATTTTAAATTTTTCCATAAAATTAAAAAACTCTATGCTTTATTTGAAATTCTAATAAAAAATTCTTTATTGTTTTCTGAGAAGTTTAATTATAGTATAAAAAGCTATATAAAACAAAGCTGTGAGAAATTCTACATGTACTAAAATGACTTCAAACTCAATACTATACAAATCAATCTTGAAATCTGTTGTCTACCTTTAGATGGATATATTAAGATTCTATTAATGTAATGAAATATCTGAGATCATCATCTTAAATAGAAAGGTTTATTTTGGCTCACAGTTTTGGAGGGTTCAGTACATGGTAAATTGGTCCTATTGCTTTGGGTCAGGGTAGCACTATACATGGGACACACAGTGGAGGAAATCTTTATACTTCATGGTAGCCAGGAAGAAAGACAGACAAAGAGGAAGGGGTCAGGGTCCCTGAAATGCTTCCTGATATCAAGTACACATTTCAAATAACCTTTCTTCCACCAGTCCCATTTTTTAAAGATTTTTTCATTTCCTCTGGCCACACGCTAGTGACCAATTCATTGCACAGGTCTTTGGGGGACACTTAGCCAAAACACAACAGTAGGACAGTATTTGAGGGCAAGAAGGTGAAGCTTTCATTTGCACAATAAGCAGTGAGGAAAATAGAGATTCTGGATTGAGTTTGTAACAAAGATAGAGAAGTGCAAGTAAGCAAATGAACTGTAGAAGAGATCTAATTTGTGCTATGATTTTAAGATATTCTGGAGACCAGACAGAGGAAATCACCATGTTCATCCTTCTTTTTAAAGTCTATAAAATTCAATTCTTGGGAACACTGAATTCCACTGCTGTTTTATCACCATCCATACTTATATTATTTACTCTCTGCTCAGCATTAAAATAAGAAAACTACCCCAGTTTTTAAAAAGTACATTTTATATACTTAAGCAGTTTCAGGGTCAAAGAAAAATCATTTGTTAGATAGAGCAATTTCCCATATATTACTCCTCCCCATCTACAGCTTCCCTGTTATCAACATCACTCATCATTTTTTACTTTATTTGTAATTTTTTCTATTTCCATTGACTCATATTGAATAATCATAGCATTTTTTGTCTGCTTTGACACAAACACTACTGACTGAAGAGAATCAGTGTCCTACATGTGTACTAAAATCTGTTTCAAAAAGTAGGCCTACATTCTCCATTTACTATTCATTACATTGCTCATCTTCACTTGGGCTTCTTATATCTTCTATTGGTTCCACCACCTTAGAGAGACTTACTCTCTCCCATACATCAGCAACACCCTCTGGGCCAATCCTCTCCTTTAACTCTTGTCCCAATTCATTTGTTTCCTTACAAAACAAATCTCTGATAATTTAAAAACACAGTCAGATAATAAAACTTTGTCATTCGAAACCCTCCACTGGTTTCCAATGACACGTAGGATGAAATCTCAATTATGATAAAGTCTTATTTGGACTCAGTACTTCTCCACTTTGCTTTCTTTCATTCTCTAACCTCGCTGTCTCTTATTCCTCAAACCTACGGCTACATCAGCCCTGCTGTAGGACATCACTCTTGTTGTTCCTCTTTTGTGTAACTTCTTTCCTGAAACTTCATCACTCAGTTTTCCATGTCACTCAAGTCCGGGCTCTGGCATCACTGGTACAGAGGTTCTTTTTCTACTCACACACTGTATATGTCATAAGTTCCATTCTCTCATTCACATGTGGTGTCCTTCTTGTATTTTAATTCACACTACTTTAAAGCATGCAAGACCAGCTACCTGTTTAATGCTTAATTCTACACATTAGAGCTGGAGGACCATTGAAAATTAAGCTGTCTTTCTTGCATCCTGTTTAGCTCTGTTTGGAGCACATAGTAGGTGCCCAGATCCATGTTCATGGAAAAATATGAACTGAAATCCATTGACGTAAGATCTTGGTCTATCTCTAAAAATCAGGACCAGTAGAACATTTTAGTAAAGTGATTCTTACTGGTTTTAAGATTATGGTTTTCCCATGATCTTGGACTGTGACTTTATATCCATTCTTTTTCAAAAGAATTTCAGTATCTCTGAGGAATACAGGCCTGAAAGTCAAGAAGCATTATTTGTAGTGGTTTTGTCAAAAGGTTAAAGGAATATTCATGCAAATTGAGTCTTGCTATTTGTCTTACTAGCCTAATTTATTTTATTTTATTTTACCAAACCAAACAAGAAATTACAGGAAACACGCAGAAAAGGTCCTATTCTCAGAATCTTCCTATAAAAGTACAAATAAAAATGGAAATGTTTTCACCTATGAGCCACAATAACTGTTTTCCCAATTAATTTATTAGAAGTCTAATGGAAACTTGAAGTCTTTTTTCCCCAACTGACGCCAAAGATGGAAATCTCCTAAAATAGTTCTGTCTGAGAGTTTCTTGCACTGAGTGATTCAAAGAAATTATTGAGTATTATTATTACAGAGGAGAATGTTTATGCTTCTGCTAGACACAAACCTACCAAAAAACTCAAAAGTGAAAGAGTTTTCCAAATGGCTTGTCATAAGTGACACAAAAGTATAATTCACATAAGCCTAACATATAGGGGATTCTTAATAAGTATTTCTTGGATAAATAGAAAAAAGAATAAATGAATGATTTAATTCCCTTTCTCCCCTTGGAAACAATTTAAAAGGAGCAATTTATTGAAAATTCTGAGTCTGGAAACAAAGGTTTTTCTTACAAAATTCAAAGGTCTGATTTAATTAAGTATCACTTTTGTACTTAATAGATGTCATCTTCAAATTGTCTCTTAATTTGTTACTCTGACACTACGAAAAGATGTGTGTCTTCAACTTTTGTGTTTCCTTTCTACCCTCTCTTTTGATTTCTTCTTTCCCTCCTAGAAGCCCGCATGCCAACCTTTCTTCATGTCTTTGTATTTACCTGTGACACTGTAAGTCCATTCCTCCTGTGAACCCTTAGATTTTCACAGCATGAAATATTTCCTCTATACTGATGTCTCAAATAACATTTCCAGTCCTCACCACTGAATGAAAATCCAGTTCTAGGACTCACTTATCCTCCTGCCAAATTTTGGATTCTAAAGAAAAATACTTTTAAAGAATTCACAATGACACTACTTTGCTTCCTAAGTCATGCCTATCCAATGACATTTTGAATGTGAAGCCTGCCTCACTGGCTGATTTGTTCTCTCATTATAAACCCTTTCCCAGCAATCACTGTGATGTATCATTGCTTCCAATACCACTCGCGTGGCCTGGTTCATAGCATCGCAAAGTCACTCTTCTGTGCACCTCCTACTTGGCTGAATAGCCAACTCCAGGAGACTTTAAAAATGCAGTCCGAGCTGTGATACGGAAGTCAAGGGAAAAATGAAAACAAAAGACAGCACACAGAAGGGAGAAGAATTGGATTTCTGTCCTACTGAGTGAGTTCAGGAAAACAAACTCTCTCTGGTTCATTAGTCTCAACAATATGGAGTATTTTAGGCCTCAACTCTGTGGGCCTATTTAGTTTGATTAGTACCTCTTCATCTGAATATAAATATCCTCTTAAAATAATTTTTTTATATTTTTGCCATAAGGCTCCATGTACAATTTTGCATTTTCTAAGCTTAGCAAGCCCACTTTTCTCCTAGGTTTTGCTGGTGCAGATGAAAAGACAGTCTATTACTATAACTCTATGTCTATGTTACTATTGAGAACTCAGCTAAAATATATCAAACTAAAAATATATATTACCAAAAAGAGAAAGTGCTTGGCATTAGTGAAGTTATATATTTCATATCCATTGCATAGAATTTTTTTAAGGTAAATTCAGGTACAAGAAAACCTAAAGCATCTAGAAGTAACATATTTATTATTTTCTGCCAGGAAAAAAGTTAAATTAGCAAATGCTATTCTGAAAGTTCTATTTTATTTTTAAACCAAAACAAACATTGAGGCTAAGTTTTGTTGGGTTATGTCCCTTGCCACTACTTGATTATCCCAAGAGGCCACTTGAGATACTGGTTAGCACCTGACTGCTGTCTGCACTTTTAGTCCCAGTCCTCAGATGCAGTTGGTCCATCCACAATGTTGACTCTCCTAGTTACCCTTCTAAATCTCCTACAGATGGAAAAATAGCTAATTTTGCATAACTGTAGTGCCATAGAGAAAGACCTCTTCTCAAGGAGAAAGTAGTGACTGTCAGTCTTCTTTTTCTAATTTTTCTTATTGGTACATGTTTGCCATTCATAATGATTACATATGAGGAATTTGTACATAGTATATCTTAATTATGTTTTTCCCATTCACCTTTCCTTCTTTGACCCTTCTTCCTCTCCCCATGAACAAAAGTTGCCTCCATTTTTTTCTTTCAGTTCTCTCCTTTTTTAAAAAAATCCCTTTTCCCTTACTTCCCTCCCCACTCTCTTCATCCCTTGTTCTGCTTGTGGTAAAGTTTACCCCTGTTGGAAAAAGGGTACTAATTCCAGGCAGGACAATGATTTGTGCTGGCTAGATTGCATGTTACCATGTACACTGACCCTTTTCCCTTTGTCCTGAGTACCATGTCACTGAAAAGTGGAACTGAAACTAAATCTGTGTCTTTGATTGCACACACAAGTGCACTATGCAAATATATACAAATGGAAATGGAAATAAATTCTTTATGGCAGAATTAGAAGTCATAAAACTGCTAGCAAACCAAAGGTCTGAGGAATTTTCAGTGTGTTAAGGAAGGAGAACACTAAATTTATTTTTAAGAGGAAATTTTCATATCTTTTTCTGAAAGGATTCAGGAAATAGTCAGACGTAGAAATGTACACCCAAAAACTCACAATTTTCAAGTCAATAAATAAGAAACAAAAAAACGAGGTTCTGTAATAATTCAGGGCTCTAAATCCTTCATTCCAAAATTGAGCTGTCATATATCAAGAGTTTATTGAAGAGTCGTAGACCTGTAAGTTAGAAACATGAAACTGTTTCACTTTTTCAGTAATGGTCCCACATCTAGACAACACTGAAGCTCCTGTTATCAGAGAATACAAGCTACATTTGTGAATAACTCTTTGGCCCAATCCCATTATATTTCATTTACTCTCCATTATTCATTTTTACCTCACTTTATCCATCTCAACTTTGTTCATTTTATATTTTAAAAACTTTCTGTTTTCCCTCTTAAGTATGAGCTGCAGTTTAAATGGCCGCAAAATGACGTGGATTAGCTATGGCTCTCACATTTCTTCCCCTCCTTTTCCCTGGCTTCAATTTCTCAGGTATTGGTGAGGGAAAAAGATGAACAAACTGCAGATCATGGGCACCATGAAGTGCTCCCAGCTCTTTTACGTTTTGCATCACAATTTCACTAAGTTGTTAAACTGCCCAACCTAGGCTCAAATTTGCAATACTCCTGGCTCAGTCTCCCAGAATGTTGCGATTACAGGCTTGAAACACCACTCCCATCTTCCTTTTTCATCTAAGAGGTGCTACACCCTACCCTACTCCTCCCCAAGAACTCCTCACACCCATGGTGCCATCACTTTATTGACATACTTTCTGGGGAATCTTGCAGGCTTCATTCGAGCAGCAGCCATAGTCATTTGCAATTCCTCAGTTTACCCCAGTTCTTCCCACGGAGCTCCAGCGGGTCAGTGGTCTCTGATAACCATCCTTTCAGCAGCAGTTTCAGCAAAAGTACAGATCCAAACTCCAGTTGATTCCAGGGCATGCAGGCGTCTACAGAATCCATCTCTCAAACTGCTTGGGAAGTGAGAGTTGCTGATAGAGAGGCGCAGTGGGCCTTGCCTTCAGTCCTTCTGCCAGTCTTTTCCCAACATGCTTTCCCCTAGCTCATTTCTCCATTGTTCCACTAGTACGAGCCATGCCAAGAAGCAAAGTTCCAATAGCAAGAGTGGTCTTAATTTCTTGGTACTCTCCTCGATTACTTAATTTGGGGAGAACAAAGCACCTCTTAGTTTCCAGGTAGACAGCATTGCAGTACTCTGGGAATTTTTTGCTTTCACCCATGAAGATAGAGTTTCTGAGACTGACAAAACATATCCTTTTTTTTTTCTTTATCTAGTTTAACCTATAAAGTTTCCATGACTGTATATAACAAAATTTGCAGCCCTTCGCATTTTAGCATTTTTATGTCCAAGAAAAGCAGAGCTATGTACCTCAGGCAAGACAATAGGATTTGAAGCTCAGCAAGTATGTGATTTTACAGTAAAGTCAAAAGACCAAACTATAACTTATAACCCTTTAGGTTTACAGTGATTATTCCAGGCACCTGTATTGCTTGAATTTTCAATCCCCCTTTTAAAAGTTCATTCTTGAGGTTTGATTCTTAACGGAGGGGGAAAAAATGGATTTCCTGCATCTTGAAGCAGGATGGCATTAAATTTCTTCCTTCCTTCTTATTGTTTGGTTTAGCTGGTCCACGCTCAGGTCTGACTGTGAGCTGCTCTGGGAGTTTTAGGGAGGTTAACGATTGGGTTTCATCTCAAGTCTCATGGAAAGCATCTGCAAATAATCAGGATACAGAAGAAGCTCAGAGAGGGGGAAGCCTTCAGAATTTGATTTAACTAAACTTTCCTGTGAGCCACATTTCTTTGTTTACATACATTCCTGCTCTGAAGGCCAACTTCCTGTCATAAAGCTGCATACCAAATTTGAGTATTTAGAAAACAGTGTGGCTCAGTCCTTTATAACTCTAGACACAGACTTCAAATAACTATTATGCTTAAAGGTTATGTTATAAATGAGGCACCTCACTCTAGTTTTCACTGTTCAAATTCTTTGCAGATATTCCCACACAATCTCTCTCACACACATGCACATATGGAAATTAGATGTATTTTTTGCACAAGATATCTGCCAGTATAGACCTTTTTCAGAGACACCAAAGTGGCATAGTTCAAAGACTATGGAAGTTATTTTCTCAAAAGTGATAAATCCCTGAGAAAAGACATAGCGTTTAAACCCATATGGAATGAATTTCAGCAATACCACTTTTTCAGATAATTTAGATGTCATGGTTCCTCTGGATCCTTCAGTATATTGTTTTTCTATCATCTTTCTACTTTTTGGATCTTCTGTATCTCTGCTTTCTTAAAATATAACTCGATATTTTCTGTGTACTTTATCCTGCTTCATTCTCTCCTGCTCAACCAATCTCCTGGTTCACTTTCCCAGGTGATGCCTATTTTTGGCATAGACTCTAAATATATAGCTGTATACCTCTTTTTTTAGCCTGCTACTCTCCAAGATATAAATCACAAGATTCAGTTTCTACTCTATAGCTACACCTAATTATACTTTATTAAATCATGTCTCAACTCCCACCTAGAAAGTATTCTTTCCAAGGTCATAATGATGTCTTTGTTATTAAATAAAAAAGCAATGGGAAAATTTCAACATGTGTTTATTATACTTTCTGTAGTCTTGGGATTATTGGCAGTACCCTGCAGACATTCTTCGTTTCTGTGGTATTATTGCTTCTTTGCTAGTCATCAGCATAGGCTATTCTTCACGCATCTGACTTTCAATCCGAGGTTTTTCTAGGGTACTATATTAGCCAGTTTTTCTGTCACTGGAACAAAATACCCAATACCTGCAATTGAAAGGAAAAGTTTATTTTGACTCATGGTTGTCAGAAGATTCAGTATGTGTGGTTGGTTAGTCCCAAGGAAGAAATAGCATCCTAGATAGCCATGGTGCAGGAAAGCCGCCCACTCTATAGCAGCCTGGAAAGAGAGGGAAAAGAAGGATGCAGAGCAAGAATAAATCCTTCTATGTCATGTAACTAGTGGCTACCTCTAACTAGCTATCACCTCGTAATAGCACATACAGCTACTGAACTCAATGACTAAATTCACTGATGAGTTTAGTGCCCCTATGATCCGATTATCTTGTACACGCAGATGACTTTTGGAAAACATTTTTTATCTAAACCATAGCATTGTGCCCATGGCCCCCAAAGACTCATTACTATCTGATTTTACAAAATGCATTTAGTTCATTTTTAAGAGTCACCAAAATATTAACATTTCCAAACTGTTGAAAAGTTCAAGTAAAAAGTTTCTAGGACTCGAGGTTAATTCACAGTTGTGAGCCTCTGTAAAAAATTTTAACAAATTTAACTGCTTCCAACACTCGATGGCACAGGATACCCATTACCATTTCAAAACAGAGAAACAGGGTTATTGGAAAAAATGGGACAAAAGCCAGGTCAAAACTCAGCAGAGCACACATTATGTCCTGTAGCTCCATGTCCAGCACCCAGGACAGGGTAAGAGTTATGAGCTCCAAAGCACATAGGAAGACTTGCCCCTATTACATTGTTCCTTGCAGCCCCTATTGCTTTTCTCTTGGGGTGACTCTGTCCTCTGCCTGTGGCTTTCCTTGGCAGACATTACATTCCAGGTGTCTTCAGTGTCCTGGAATCTCCAATGTACTTTCAGCTTTATTCTCACAGCCTTACCCACTGTCCCTTCAGGGGCACACTGATTGGCCTCCTAGACCTTCTTCTGATATTGTTATGGAAGACTCCATGGCCCTACAACTCTTGCTTTCTTCATGTCTAACCATGTGGATGACACCAAGGTCTGCTCTCAGCTCAGGCAGTAGCCTGACTTCGTTAGACCATGGCTGCAGAAGTCTCTGAGTTCCTGGATGACTGATCTCTGAAAAACATTTGTCTATGTGTCCCTGGAGAGGCTGGGTCCCCTGTGGCTCTCTTTCCAGAGCAAAATCTTTCAAAATTGTTTACCCTTTCAAACCCTTGAACTTGTAAGGAGTCTGTTCAAGCCATCTTTCTTAGTGTCCTTATGCAAAGTACTCTTGGCTTCTTTTTAGTGGCAATCTTTTCAGCAACCATGCATTTCTGGGTTTAAACTTTGCAAACACTTTTGGTATAAATGTAAGCTTTTGAAATCATTCACCTCTGTTTTATTATTATTATTATTCTGAATCTTACTGTAGATTTGTCTAAGAGCAACCTGCAGTAGTCATACCACAGCATGAATACTAAAACGCTATGAAATGGGGAACATCAGTTACCCGCCATCAGCTTTTAACCAGCAATTATGGTCTAATATTTTCAACTTCTCACTAATAGAATCATTTTCTCTTTGGCAAAAATTTTTACATGGCTATTTCTTCAGTCACGTTCTAAGCAAACAGGTATGTTGAAAGCAATGTTTAAAAATTTTTATGGGGCTATCCAAGTCATATATTGAGGCAAAAATCCTAAAACACAAGTATCGGCAAACATCTCTGAATGGTCATCTACCATTTATATTCTTTATTTGTCTGACCTCCTTTACATTTTGTTCCTGATGTTTCATTTTACTCTGTCATGCTTCAGTGTATTTCAAGCAATAACCATAGAAGTGGAATAAATTGATTGTGTTCAACAGAGATAGAGTAGATGGTGCAGGTAATTAAGTATAGAAGTAAATCTTCTCCAAAAGCAAAATTGACATTTTTTTCCTAAAGTGCTGAAACTTTGAAATGATATTTCCCTTCAAAATGGTATTTGCTTACAGGAAAAAATAGAGCTCAGTGTACATTACACTATTGCACTATTACACTGCTGTGACCTCGAGAAATTGGACAGTGAAGGTAATGAGGAATTGGTATCCGGACAACACTCAAATTATGGAGGAAAAAAATCACATTAATCAAAATAATACTTCAGAATGTAGTAATCTATAAGTATGACACTAATTTCTGAAAATACTATAAAATATAGAAATAATTTTTGCCCTTTTTTATAAATAATTTCTATAATACATTTTTAACCTAATATAGCACATTTAGAGGTTAAGTTCAAAACAGTGGTCTGCGTACTTATCCTTTTATATATGGTCAGCATAGTCATAGTGATTTCACAGAAACAAATTGTATATTTGAAAAGAAGAAACACAACGATACCCATTTCTATATAACTTCTAAACAAAGTATGGGTTTTCTCCTGTTTAGTAGATTTGACATGAAACACTTGGAGCAATTTTATCGAAGAAAGTAACATAATCTTTAAATGAATTCTAGAATTCCACATCAATTTTTTCTGATTAAGTGTAATATAGTTGGGTTATTATCAGTATTTTCAAGTATTGAAGCAAAAATTTTAGATAAATTTGCCTCTCCACTGTTGTTCCTCCCTTGAGTTTAGTTTTCAATATTATTTAAAGTGTATTCTCCGTAAATCATACTTTCTGAAGTGATGGTTGACATTACACATTTATTTTCCTACAACTAGAATGGATTATTAGGAATAGTCTTGATTAAAACATTGTGTTTTTTTTAAATGACTACTTAAAGCTTCTTAAATTATTTAAATGATATTCTTTGATAAGTAATATTTAATATATTCATTACATGTCAGCGATCACAGACACATGAGATAATATTCTCACATCTTTTGTCAAAAAAGAATTTTAACAAAAGCTTCTTTCTTGTTTACAAGTGAAATTTAGGCAGCAGCACTGTACCACATTCCATTTGAGAAACAGGATGGGCATCTAGGCAGTCAGCCGAAGTCAAGGACTCACACCGTCTGTCATGAGGATGCCGCCTCATCAGCCCCAACGAAGAGAAGCCAGGGACTGTCAGGAAAATCACTCTGAAGAGTTCTGTGTAGAATGCAGACAAGCAGTCCCACAGCTAAGTAAGACTCACACGATAAACCTTTACAGATTGCAAGCAACATCTAAATGGTGCTTGAAAGTGAACAGACATTCAGTGCTGTTCTCTGCGATAAAACGAGGTTTTAGTTTATTAAGTAAATGTGTGGTTTAATCTGTACCCTTAGAAACTGCAGAGCAGATGCCAGAATCCTGTTAATATTTGATCGTCTTTAGTATTTCAACAGTCAATTTGAAACAATCAAGATGCACATGAAACATATGATCTTCTTCAGTGTTCATCAGTCTCTAACTGGGTATGTTCTTAGCCAGATGTAAAGACATACTTTGAATAACAAAATCCTCTTTCAGGCTAGCACACACCATTCATTCTCTTGTGCTGTATTTCCAGTCTTTTATGACACTAGTTATAGAGTTTGTTTGTTTGCTTTTTTAATGAACTTTCTTCTGAGTTAGACTCTAAGTTTTTTGAAGTCTGGATCCATGCCTGTTATGGTTTGTTGCAACTTATAATCAGGAGAAATTTCATTCTGTTACAGTTTGAATATGGAATGTCCCTCAAAAGTCTTACATGTTTGGAAAGTGAGTGGATGGGGGTAGGTCATCCTCACCAGTGAGTTTACCCATTGATAAGCTTGCTAGTCGAATATGCTGTTAAGGGATAGGACTGAGCTGAAAGTGGCCCACTGGTGGTGGGACCTGGAAGGCTGGATTCTTTCACCTGCTCCACTCTTTTCTTTTTCTTTCCTGAATGCCATGCCATTCCTCTACTTTGCCTTTTGCCATTTTGGTTTTTGTCTTGGAGCCAGCCAACAATACCATGAAATTATGAGCCAAAATGCACACATCTTCATTTATGTTGTGTGCTGTCAGGTATTCCTATTTGTCTCAGCAGCAGGGACCTGACTAAGACACACCATCTGGGACTGAAAGGACCCAATAGCTACCAGCTGAATGAAATGAATGCTTTTCCATTATTGTTTTGAAAAACGAAGAAGAGATCACTGACTAAACCCTTGACCGTATTAAGGACTTTACTGTTGCTATGAGCATGTTCTACTGGATTAAAAAAAATCCAGAATAGGAAAATCTATGAATGTAGAGAATAGCTCAGTTGTTGCCTAGATTTAAGAGTCAGGGGTTGGAAGATGATAACTCATAGGTGGAGTGTTTTGTTTTGGGATAACAAAAATGATCTATATTTGTGGCTACAGTTACACAACTGTCAATATACTAAAATCGACATACACTTTAAGTTTGTAAATTGCATACAATTTTAGCTAAAAAAAAAGCTGTTATTTAAAACCTGTTTAAGCATGCAGGGCTATGAAATAAAACAAACGCCTGTGTAAGTACATAAAAATATTAAACCAAAGGATCCTTTATAAAAATATGTATGTTCTTCTGGTGGGGATGTAGACAGCTTATCTATCATGTATGAGGCCCTGGGCTGGATCCTCAGCCTAGGAACAAATGTATTTTCTTGTTATGAAACACAACAGAAAACAAAGCTTTTTGCTGCCACACAAAATAATGTTAACACTTAAAAGCATATGTACTTTTACAGTTTCAAATATTAGCAGTATTTTGTTCAGAATCTGTCCTGATATTCTTTTTTTACATAAACAAATAAAAAGTATGACAGAGAAATGACATGGTTTCATCCCATGAACAAAACAATAAAACTGTTGACACATTATAATTCTAGGTTTACATAATTTGACTTGTCTGGTCCCTACTGTGAGGGTTTGTAAAATGACCAGCTATGGGAATGGAAAAAATCTGCATCTATGGAGTACACTGCAATTAGCAGTGCTCTTCAGGCACTAAACTCTACTTTCCGTTGTTTAGCTCAAGGCTGATCCCAGCGGATCATAGCAACAAGGATCCGGGGTCTGTTTCTTTTCCCACACAATGACCTTTATAGCTCATCATTATACTCTGCTTTTCCATGAGACTACCTCTTGGAAATTCCACAACTTTCTAGTTGTACAACTAATGTAAACTCTAAATCATGCCCAAACCCTTAGTATAAGCATATGTTCAAGACTATTTCCTAATATAGAAAAGCTATGTGTTCTGTTTCAATTTTATCCTGATTCATTTTGGTTATTTCCTTTAGATCACCCTAGAACTTCAGTTTCATGTAGACAGCTCTCAAATATTTATGTAGGGATGTAAATAAAAATTACTTCTGTCAAAAAATTATTTGTCTGGTTTTATGAATCAGTTACTACTGTTACTACTGCCTCTTCTACCATCGGTTTTAATTTTTCTTATTTGATTTCAATCATATTCTTGATTTTAGAAATGGTGTCTTTTCTTAGACATATATTTAGTGTTTTCATAATGATTACTTCATTTAATTCATTCATATGCTTCTCTGTTAGAGTTCAATAATTCAAGCAAGACTTTAGTTGTTGCTTAAAAGTTATAAAACTAAATGTTAAATAATCTTTAAAATTAAATTTACTTATTTTTTGGGAAATTACATATGTACAAAAATTGCACACACAAATATAAATATACATACATGTATGTCCACACACATACATATGGTGAAATATATGTAGATATTTAACATTATAAATTACATTTAATGTTAAAGTATGAATATTTAGGCATATTTTCTTAGATAGAGAAGAGAGAAATTCTGTGGAAAACAAGCATATGTCATTTAAATTCACCATAGTTTATATGCTATGAAAGGAATGTGTGCTGAATGATTTGTTTATATGTGCTATTTTGAGAGCAAGGTTACAGGTGCTCCATTTCAAGGTAGTCCCAATGAATCTAGAAGTAAAATATAAATAAATACACTGAATTAAAAGTCTAAAGTAGTATGAGAAGAGTAGTGTGAGTCATTAGCTGAGAGTTTTAAAGTTCTATGGAAAATGGTCAATAATATTGAATTTCAACTTCAGTGAAACGGTAACTTCAGGGATGTTGAAAGTTACTTATTCTCTACTCCAACACAAGCTCTGAGTAGATCATAATCAACAGATTTTAACCATGTAATTTGGTTCCATAAATTTGCTTGTCAAAGAACTTTGTTACCAATGAAGATGTTAAAAAATAGAATATGAAAACAGACAGGATGACCAGAGATGTATTTATCAAAGGAATTTTAGTTTTCATTTTTATCTTTACTGTGATTGTTTACAAATTCCCTGCTTTAAAAAATAAATATAACAAAAAAAAGGTCTGAGGATATAGTACAAATCTAGACTTTTCTAAATGTGTATATATATATTTTTTTTCCTAAATATATATAATGTTTGTGCTCACAAAACACCATAATTTTGTTACCAAAAATCATATGACTGCTTTTTGGATGATATTATCCTGTTTAGGTTAGGAAAGAGGAGAAGGAATTTACTATTTTCAAATTAGTGACTATTAAAATTTATTTCTTAAGTCTAAACCTCGGAAAGCTCAATATAGTATAATTTTGCAAGAAAAATTCAATAATTTTAATAATCAGATTTTTATTTACAAGGCTATAGAATTTTTTTCAGATCATATTCTTCATGGTTCTTTCCCAACCATCTTACTCTAATTTCATTTCTTGTAGTTCACAGGAATGGCACATATCATGATGCAATTTTCATTCATTGCACTCATTTACCAAACCAAAATTGGCCAAAAGTATAAATGTAGACCAGGTACTACCCTTCTTAATGGTGGTATGGACTACTTTTCTGCATAGATTTGTAGTTTTAATTTGCTTTACTCTAAAAATAAATGTACAATCTTTTTTGGTTATTTTTTAACATTCGCTTGATCTTTAGAAATTTGAACAAAATTCTTTACACTTCATGAAACTGAAGAAACCTCACCCAAAATTTAGGATAAGTCATTATTCTCTTCTTTATGCAGGCCTGAGGTTTTTTCTTTCTAATTCTCTTGGAAGTCACTTCTTATTCTACAAGGGGAAAAAAGCAAAACACCTTTTCACCTCTTGTGTGAATATTACTATGAATGAGGGCAGAATTAAAATATTGTGAATATTAGATAGTCCAAAGCATCTTAATTTTTTATTTAAAAGTACAGATTAAACATATTGCCTCTGAACTGGGCACAGGACACATGACTGAAATCTCAGACTCTGATAGGCTGAGGCAGGAAGTTCCTAAGTTTGAAGCCATCTTGGGCATCTTAGGAATTTAGGGAGGCCCTCTCAAAAAATTTCATAAGTTGTGAGCACTAATCCTGATATGAACATTATGGGATTAAGAAACATCTAACATATTAATAGAGTACAATCCTGGGGATATGTAAGGTGGTCATGAATACTGTATATGGTCCTTCCCCAGTTCTTCTCTGGTACTGTTCCGCTTCTCTCTTCCTCAGTCACCATGAAGTCAGCACCTTTGCGTCACAAGGCCTTTCTACCATGATGGTCCTCTGTTGCAGCCAGCTGACCATGGACTGAATTCCTCTAAACCCTTAACTAAATTAAACATCTTTCTTTCAATTGTGGATATTGAGTATTAAAGCTGATTAATACACACATACATACATACACACACATATTTTCTTCCATAATTAACTGAATGTATTATTTCTAAACTTGGTTATCATATTTGTTGTTGTTGTTGTTTTAATTTGAACCTGAGGAATAGCCACCAATTAAGCAAGATGCAAATGCTGGACCCACTACTTACTAGATACGTAGCCTTCACTTGTCTTTTTAATCTCTTTGACCCTCAATTTCCTAGAATATAAATGGGGACAATTAATGGCTCTCTTAGTATGTTATTTTAAATAATGACTGAATTGATATATGCCCAGTCATTAAAAGAGGTACCTGGTATATCGTAAGTGCTAGACAAGTTGCAATAGCTACAACAACCTGTAACAATTTACTCCTTTATAATTGCCTGGTGTGTGGCAAGTCAATCAAATCATATCACCCCCTGCACAATACCATATACTAGGCCCAAATCATCCTTTCATCACTAACAGACTCTTAAACTTCCCCAAAGCCACTTATGAAAATGTCATATCTCTCCTTACTTCTTCAATTTCTGCATCATTTTCCCATTGACTTTTGCTCTCTTCCTTTAATATATGAAGCTTACTTTTGCCTTTAAGTATCTGTGCTTGCTTTCATCATTTCCTAGAATGCTTTTCTACAAAATTTGGATTTGGTTGAAATGAATTTGGATTAGGTGTTACTTCTGAACATTTGAATACTTCATTGTTTCATCTTTTTATGATAATTCTAACTACTTAAAAGTCTTTTACATCTTAATTTATTTGTTGTTTATCTTCTGTATAACAATGGAAGACAAGGAGATTGAGATATGATGTATACATATGTACCATATATACATATGGCAAGCTGTGTCAGGAGTTCATGAAATCGCCAACACACTCTTATAGATTAGGATCCTGTATTTGCTCAGATTTAGAAAAACACAGCAGGAGAGCCTCTCAGATCTTAATAAAGATACAAGCAGTAAAGATACTGTTTTCTAGAGTCCCGGTATGTAAGACTGACTTAAAAATCAAAAATACCGCAAGACACATAGCACTCAGCTCTCAGTTTTTCAAACAAAAGAACAAAAGAAACCAGGGCTACTTCTAGGTACTGAGTCTAAGGCTAAGGCCAGGAATATGTATAAGCTGAACTAAAACATCTCTTATTGCCCCAAAGTAAGGGAGTGCTCTCATAAGAAATGAACAAAAAACTCCATGATGACAAGAATAGTTCAGAAAAATACAGATAACAAGTGCAATAGTTTTGTGGACAAAGAACAACTTATGGGACAAAATGAAGTAATACTAAACTGTCATTCAAAGCATAGAATAAACCATGATGGATCTATACTAATATAAGAAAATAATTGAATATATAAATAAATACAAGAAAAGAGAGAAAACTTCCTTGCAGAATTCCAAATAATTTATCTAAATATTTTACTCTTAAGGTGGGGCAGAAGTTTCATTCCTTAAGTGGAAGATACTCATCCTGACTTCAATCTAATAAGTACACTGTAGAAAAGAGAAGAAAAGAGTAACTTTCCAGTGGACAAAATTGATAAACATCTGGTGAGGCGATCAAGATGAGCATAGACAGTGAGGAATCACAGTGCAGTTTACACTCTTGGTGTAATATGATACCAGGGGCACTTTTCCTCTGTGATCTACCAGCCCAAAAGTCATAACTTCAGTCAGACCCTGTGAAAAAACGTAAGATAAATTCTAACTGAAGGACATTCTACAAAATATCTAACTGGTGCTCCTCAACACTGCCAAGGTTATCAAAACAAGAAAAGTCTAAGAAACCTCTCATTTAAAAGGAACCCAAAATGACAAGGTGATTGCAAACATAGTGACAGCCTGGATCCAATCTTGGAACAGAAAAAGAATGTGGATAAAAACTAAGCAAATAGAACTAAAATATGAACTGTAGTTAATAATGTATCAACTGTTTTTACTTGTTACACCATACTAATGCAAATTTTTAACAATAAGGGAACCTGAGTGTAGTGTGTATGAGAACTTTGTATTATCTTGACATTTATGTGCATGTAGTACTATTCTAAAATAAAAAGTTAATCTAAAAAACAAAAGAAAAATCTAACACAGCCTTTTATGTTTGACTTTATACATAACTGATGAGTAAATTGAAAGTGAAAATTTAAGTATACATCAGAAACAGTTATTCAGTGTTCCACACCTGCGAATAAATCAACTTGTGTTGATAGTTTAGGTGTTCATATGCCTGACCTACAAATAAATGAGTTAATGAAAAAACAATGTTTTTATTTATTCTGTTTTATCAATTGCAAAAAATTATTCTTAGTCTCATGTGTGTGTGTGTATGCACACATGTGTGTGTTTGTGTGTGTGTGTGTATGTGTGTGTGTGAGAGAGAGATACTGGGGGAAAATAAAGAAATACAAAAATAGGGCTTTTATAATAAACAAAGGAAAAATCTTAATCATTATATTTTGGCTAAAATTAAAACAAAATAATAGTAGTATATTTTCCTGTATTCTTTCTATCATAAAAATACAAATGATATTGTCTCATTTCTTCTAATATCATTGTGCAGATTAAAAGGGAGAAATTAAATGCCATCTTTTTAATATTAGGGAAAACTCTTTAAAAATTCAGACTGTCATTAATATTGTTTAATTTAGGCATTTCTAAGCCTGACTTGACTCATCAGCTTCCTTTAGGATGTTTATTTTTAGTCTAAAACAGATATTTATATAACATTTACCCAAGGAAACTACCTACTCTCGTCTCTATTTCCTGAATACTGGGTAAAAAGATAAAAAATCTCAGAAAATATATTAAAAAGCAGGAAATTATCTAATACAAAATCTATCACATCTAAAATACAGAGACACTTGTCACAATAGGTAAAACATCAAAAAGTTACTATACCTTTGTAAGATTCACTGAAGTTGATGTTCTATATCACTAGTGATAATATTGATTTATTTTTAAAGAACACTTACAAAACCCCTTTCACTCCACTTGGAGCAAGTAATCTCACATTTATAAAGGGATACAACATATTAAAAAAGAAAAAGCCACATGTCTGAAAATGAAACTTAATATGGCCTATGTTTTCTTAAACTCAGAAAAATATAAAATATATAAGAATAAGAAACTGAATAAAAATAACTTCATATTATTAGTGATTTATGTAGTTATTAAAACACTTACAAAAATGTAAAAGACAATGGATTAAGAAAAAGCCACTATGAAAAAAGGGTGCTCAAAATAAAACTGACTTAATACTTATTATTCTAAAACTGTTTTTCAAAGATCTATTGATTGAATCAATTGATCCATATATTATTAATAACTATTTCTCAAAGTTGAATTGATCTGTCTATTATAGAATGTAGGTTATTAGTCCTATTGTAAGTCTTTCAACTTGGTAAAAGTATGGAAAGCCACATTTTCTTAAATTGAATTTTTAAAAATTGATCCCAGGATATGCTAGGCATCCCCAAGTTGACTATTCTTTTAAACATCATTAGATCGTTGTTAAAGTTGCAATGGTTAACTTGCAACGTGCTACTAAAACAGCCCAAAACACTATCAGTCCTGCTCACTGAATTAATTTTGAGGAATTCAAGCAATTAGTAATAGGATGAAATGAATTGAATCAGAAAATGTCTTTAAAGACCTGCTTTTGCCTTCAGGTTGTACTAAGCCACCTTTGAAGAAGACCAGATTAAACTCCTCAGTGTTGGAAGACTTTAAGACATTTGATGGTTCTCAACACATGTGCTTTACCATTAAGTCAATAGTACACAATGAGTGCATTGGCTGTGATCTTTATTTTCTGGTTGGGTATAGCTGTCCCTCAGAATTTAGAGTGTTTTCCTTCCAGAACCCACTAAAGATATAAAATGTGTGAATGCTGAAGTGCCTCAAGTACAATAGCGTAATGTTTGCAGAGAACCTGTCCACATCCTCCTGTGTACTTTTAAATCATCTCTAGGTTATTTATAGTATCTAATAAAATGTAAATGCTCTGTAAATTGTTATATTCTTTAGGAAATAATGGCGAGAAAATGTCAGTACACATTCCCACAAAAATAATTTTTGTTGTTGTTTTGTGCTGGGAATTGAACTCAGGGTCTCATACATGTTACAATGTGCTCTGCCACTGAGCTACATTCCAGCCCCTAAAGATAATTTTTAAAGAAATATTTGTGACCCACAGTTGGTTGAACCCGCAGATGCAGAGGCTGTGGATATGCAGAGACAGCTGTACTTAAAAATATGCTATCATCCATGATAAAGGGGATTCTCAGATGAAAATGAGATTGCTATTCAGATGATTTTAAACTGGAAAGATGACATTGAACTGTCAGTTGGTCCCAATGTAATCACATGTGCCTTTACAAGAGAGAGTGGTTCATGTAGTTTCTTATATTCATTAATTCATTACAATAGCAGTTGGAAGGAGATAATAGCATATGCTAGAAATCTTCCATTTGTTCTTCCAGATCCACTTTCCATTATTCTTTACCCGGGGGAAAAGGATGAACAAGGAAGACAGAAGAGTCAGCAAAAGAGTTGTGCAAGGAAGAGTCTGGAGATACGTGTGAGAAGGACTGATTTGGCCGTCTGCAATGGAGAATGATATGAGCCAAAGAACACAGGCAGGTCTAGAAACATTGCCAGCGGGCTCCAGCTGCAGGGATCTGAATTTCCCAATAACCTGGATATGTCGGAAAGGGATTCTCATGTAGTGTCCAGAAGGTAACTCCAGTCCTCCTGACTCCTAGATTTTCAGCTTGAGACTAAGCAGAGGGATTAGCTTAACCCATCTGACTCCTGAACCTGACTTCTTAAGCATGTAGAGCAATCAATGTCTTTTAGAAAATTGGAAATAATAAGTTTGTGTTGTTTTTAGCCATTAAGTTTTTAACAAACTAACCAAATATAGTAATATACTAGTAGATCCATGATGTATATCAATGAATACTACTGTCTCAAGATCACTCTCCCCATAAGTTAAAGAATTATTTACTAAGAGTAAGAAAGATGCAAAGCACACATTGTCTTCTACAAATTTAAACTGAAATGGATTTAACCTGACAAAACTATTTTAATTCTGTTTACAGTCATCTTTTAAGTTGGGTTTTAACACTTTGCCTTTTTGATTTTAAAAACATATGTTGGAGAAACCTGTTATGTGAAAATGACTACTGAATTCAGTTTTGTTTTGTTTTTTTCCCTAGTACCGTGGATGGAACTGAGAGCCCCTTCACTGAGCTACATCTTCAGGCTTTTTTTGAGATAACATCTCACTAAATTGTTAAATTGCCCAGGCTGGCCTCTGAATTTACTTTTAAAACTTTGAGAAAGCTACTCTTTTTCTCTTCATTAAGTTTCCACCTGCTCAGTATTTGTCATATAACTACATAATAGAGCAAACAGTTTTTTTTTTCTTCTGTGGATCTTCTATGTATTAGAAATGCACAAATTAATTACTGCTGATGATTCTCCTCCTCCTCATCCTCCTCCACTTCCACCTCATCCTCCTTCCCTTCTACTTCTTTGACTGCCAGGAATCTGAGAACTAATTCAAAATTAAAATATAAATGTATGATAAATTTTTTTAAAAAAAGAACACCAAGCATAGAGGTTATTAGTATATTCTGTGTTTCCCTTTATTGATTTTTTTCAGTCATATTATAAACGTCTTATGTTCTGGCTTCTAGTTATTTAAATTGTCTTTTTTATATATCTGTGTAGCTTTATTTCATAAAATGTTGAAAATTTTTGTGGCTTTGAGTACAAATGTGTAAGAAATAAACGTGCATTTCAGACCATTTATTCTGGTATATTTTATTTCAGAGATTTCTAAGAATTTAATCATGTGCAATTTTTGCATCAATTCTTAAGAAGAATATGGAAACTTTAAGTTCCTTGTTTACCCACTGTATTCACTTTTTCCCACTTTAAAACTGCAGGTGCAATTTGTCCAAACTACATTTCCATAACAGGTTCTGCTTAATGTACTTACTGTTGTTCAAGGTATGAAAATCATTTCAGGGGAAAATAAACTCATGGTACTTAGAGGAAGCTTTCTCTTTAGTACTTTTCACATAATACTTGTCATTATTATCTCTGATGGGTTCAACAGTTCATCCCTACTCATATACGTGCACGCACACACACATACACATACACAACAGAGAAACCTGAAAAGCAAAAACAAAACAAAAAATTCACCTTTGACTTTTGAAATCCCAGTGTTTGAATGTGATTTTATTTAGAAATAGGGCCTTCAAAGATTGGATCTCAAAATGGTGTCATCCTGGTTTTAGCGGGTTCTAAATCCTTATAAACAATGGACACAGTAACACGAAGAGAAAAAGAAAAAAGCAACGAAGATAGAGGTAGAGACCAGAGTTATGCTCCCCTGGTCAAATACCTCTGGGGCCATTAGAAGTTGGAAAAAGTGGGGAAGGATTCTTCCCTAGCACCTTCAAAAGTAAGCATCGCTGTGTTAACACCTGGGCTTTGGATGTTTAACTTCCAAAACTGTGAATGAATTTGTGTTGCTGAAGTCATCAAATTGATAGAATTTGGTTACAGCCACCAAGGAAAATTAAAATACTGTTTGATACTCTCTAACTACATCAGTGTTGCACATTTTCTTTTGGCACTTCATGTATCATCATGGTCAGATTCTCGTCTCCACTGCTGTCCAAAAAAGAAAGCCAAGAAAGAGATAAAAAGAGGAGGGATAACAGATGCTCAATAAGAAGAAAAAACTAAAAATAAATACTAAGAAGAAGAAGAACATGAAAAGGTAGAAGAAGAAGAAGAACAAATAGCAATCAACATATAAAATTTAGACTGTGAAGGAGCTCATAGATGTCTCACAGATATTTGGTTACAAGCTACTGCTTAATTACTGAATCAAGACTTTTTTACTTTAGCAACTGAATCCAGGTGAAAGGAATTATCCCTTTCTATTTATAAAATTAAAAGAGTTCTAAAGCACAGATGTTGAACAGACTGTGTTTTCCCTTTACCATCCCAATCCCTTTTCACTGGAATGAACAAATACGCTCACACTCTTCAAGTTAACTGGTGTGGAATTGAACCTGTGATCCACCTGTCTCACTCACCTTGAATGAAAGGACTGCATTATAATTTTATCAGTAAAGGGAAACTCTGATATCAAGTTTTCTGAGACTTACTCCAGTCACAGTGCTTTTAATTATGGTCTTAAAACTCAATTAAATGTATAATTATCCCATCTCTTCTTCTTTTTCTCAGAAGTATCCTCATCAAAGATAGCTTTAGGCCTGCAGGCTAGTGGTTAACACTAGATTTTCCCAGCCTTAAGAATTCCAGGTTGGGTTCCAGCACATTTTCATATATTAAATGAAACAATCCATTCTGATACTGGCTCAGGAGAAAGTTTAATTCCTGTTAAAGAATTTTGTATTCTAGGGGAAATTTCCTTTAAAAGCTTCCCTGGTGTGGCTATCCATTGGAGCTGGCCTGAAGACAGGAATTTCTTAGAATAAAAAGCTTCCTTCCTGTGTTAGGGAAATGTTTAAACCCAGCCATTGATTCCACTTCCAAATACTTAACAGAGATCAAAGTTGCAAAAAATAACTGTTCTCAAAGCTTAATAATATTGAATTCAATTTTCCCATATCAGGAGTTATTAACACAGAATATTAGTCTGAAAGTCTGTTCCAATATTCTCTGACTCTACTCTCAATTTCCCATACTGGCTCTCTCTACACTGTTTTTTTTTTTTCCAGAGTATTGCAAAAGACCCATTTGTCCAACAAATTGCCTGCAGAAAGTTGTGCATTTCCTAATTTGGAAGGGAAAATATGCTAGGAAGCAGAAAAAACAGATTTAGATATATCTTTCAGAGGAAGCCTGGAAAAAGGCTTTCTGTGGAAGCTGACCCATGGACCAAAATGTTCCTCTGGTTGGTTTCTAAGAAGGATCATAGACTGTCAGCACTAACTCTGAGAATCTTAGGGTGAAACACCAGCTAAGTTTCTAATATCATCCCATAGGAAATGGAGAACTGATTGGTCTGAATAATGATCCAGTTCTCTGGGGCACATGCAAAACCACATGTGGTGATCTATATGATAATAAAATTTTAACAAAGGTTTATAAATATGATACTTTCCAACACTAAAGAGGCTGGGTGGAGTGTTTCCAGCACATTCTGCTTTCTACTTTGTGCTGTTCTTCATGGTTCACATCTACATCATTTTCAGTGACATGGGCACACATGCACAAGCACACAGTCACACACAGAATTCCTCCTACACAAGATTATAAGAAATGATATCTATAATAAAGCTACTTTTCTTATAAAACTATTAACATTTTACCTCAACATTTGTCATCAATTATTACTGTGAATATTATGTTCTTAAATATACCATAATACTTACTAGGCTTATGTGTAAATTGATCAGTGTTGCTTTTTTGTTTGTTTGTTTGTTTTGAGACAGGATCTCTATATATAGTTCAGGCTGGCCTCAAATTCACTATACATATAGTCAAGGTTCAAACTCATGGCAATACTCCTGCCTCAGCGTCATGAGTGTTGGGATTACAGATGTGCACCACCACATCCAGTGATCAGTTTTATCTTGTACTCAGAGAGAACAAAGAAAATATGTGTCAGTCGAGTAAAGTTAGTTGTGAAATAGATGCTGTATTAGCCGCTGACAATAGCATCAACTCTTTCATGTGCTGCCAAAAAAATGTCATCCTTTGCATCTTAAATCACATTTAATCATGCTGCATTGTTAACATTATTTGAAAATGAAGGCCATTTAATCCCATAAAAATTTGTATAGCTGTAAAAATTATAAGATGCACAGGACATGCATTGCTATTTTATTAAATTTTAAAAATGAGGGAGTGCTACACAAATTATTATGTGATTTGTTCAGTCTTAATAGGACACAGGTGTGTCAGAATAAAATAATAATCATCAAAATCTACAGACTAGACAGCTCAGAGACTTTAATGCAAAGGTCTTCTGTTACCAAAGACAAAAACAGTCATCCTCTCTTCATTTCCAAGAATGTGAACGTAACTATCCTTTGTCTTGAACTGAGACCCAATGATGACACAGAAGTATCAATAAGTAGCAGTTGCTAAAGATGTTCCATCCTTCTTTCCGTGACTAAGATGTTGCTTTCATGGTTAGGGGAAGAAACAAGATGCAAATGGCTTCTTTTCCCCATGTACCTCTGACTGATAACTACTATTCCAAAAGGGTTTTTGTTGTCTCCTTTCTGCTATAAACAGTTCTAAATCTTTACTTGAAAGATATCACAAATGAGAAACAGAAAACTTCATAACAAGAAATATAAAAGACTATTGTGATAGTGAAAAACATCTTTCCTGAGGATCTTGACTGCCCTGTTAAGATGTTTATTGATCTCACTGAGAGACTTCAAAGCATAAATTTGAAAATAGCAATAATAAATGTGCAAGTCACTTCGTTTATCAACCACTCATTGATATTCGACAGATATTTATGATTTCTAAGTGAAGCACTGTTGTTTATTTTGACTTTGATTTATAATTTGAAATAATCTTCCCAGAAGAATATTAAATATTGAGCTTGGCATATCAGTTGAAGTTGAATCAACATCTATGACTGAAATATACCAATATGAAATATTATGTGTTTTTCTGTCAACCTGGAATATTTCTGACTGTGAATTTTAAATAGATCATTAATGTTCACACTTTCGTTGCATGATGAAAGATGCAGTTGATGATTGAAGGACCTTTATAACTTTCTGCACTGCATTTGGGTTTATTGATCATAGATCATGAAACTGGAAGAATCATAGTTACTATTTAGACTTAGAGCCCTTAAAAGTTTAAAGAGTTTAAGCGATTGTTAACCTATAACATGGAATTTATATTAAGCAAGATAGCCCTTAAGTTGTGAAAGCCATATAAAAATAAAAAATATCAAAGCAATATGTAGGAAGCATTTGCAAACTTGTGAATGGCATCATACCTGGTTCTTTCAAATGAACTAGTACTCTAGATACTCAAGAAGTTGAGAAGCGTGTTTCATCGGAATGCCAGAACGAGCTGTAACTAGGTAATTGAAGCATTATTAAACACAATTCCTCCCGCAGGTTAGTGCCATTTGGACAACTAACTTTCTGTTCTGTCAGTAGTGAAAAGTCAGTGAAATGTTTTAAGAGAATTTGTATAGTAGGGTTTGGTAAATATTCATTCATCCAGTTTAGCAAAAGTTTTTATAAAAGCAAGCATATTAATATATTCTATTATGCTGACTGAAACTGTACAAATGGGAAAAGCTCAGACCATATAAACAGAAATTAATTTGCCTTCCAGTAGTTTAGTTTTATTTCCTGGTCTCCAAATTAATAGTAACTAAAATGTGTCTGGAAAGAAGGTCTGTTTATTACATTTCTCCTTTTGCAGTCTAAGCAAAACAAACAAATCACAATTAACAGAATGAACATTTTTAAATAGCAGCCATTTACCACTATTTCTATGCTATATAATTATAGCTACATTTTATGTTCCTGATTTTCTAGTACTTTTTTCAGAAAAAGCATATTTGTTTAAAATAATAAATACTTATAAGACATGGGAATTGTGGGACTTCTAATTTTTATTAGCATACTTTTTGTTCTTACTCATACTGGTTTTCCTTCTATATACGGTAAACATTCTATATTTAGTGCAGCTTGTAATTTTCCTTTAGTATGTATAAACCCTTTATTTAATCAGAAGATGCACTTTATCATCGTTTTGCTACTTGCTGAAAAAGTTGATGCATATCCCTGAATTGAACAAATGGCTACATTCCAATTTAAAAAGGCATATTCAACGGAGATAACTGATGTATCAATATTAGTGGCTGTTTCAATGCTAGTGAAGTCCTCCTTAATGGCAGTACCTACATGTCACTAATTAGTATTGACAATATAAATGTGCCTGAAGCATATTGCTTTAAAAAAAAGCTAAAAATTCAAATTAACTGAGACAACCTAACTGTTAAAAACTTTTGAATTTCAAGTCAAGAATATGAAAAATGTGATTTTCAACCTTAGACTGCTATTAAAAAGGTCAATTTAGCATCTATATTTGTTACCTCTATTTCAACATGATGTATTTAAGAGACAACCTATGATTTTGATAAAGGTCACTGGAGTCAGAAATGTCATATCTCATTAGTCTTACTCCTCTGATACAAAAGTTACCTATTTTGGGCCAGGGATATAGCACAGTGGCACTGTGCCTGGCTGGTATGCACAAGGTCCTGAGTTCTAAATCACCTACTTGCCCGTATGCTTAATGAGAGATTCCTTGATTTCCTTGTTAAACATTCTTTTTAAACTATTCATTTCTTGAAAAATGTTTTGAGCCAGAAAATGAACTTTTTAAAGCTATCCTATTGCATATTTAAAATTAAAAAGATTCCTGTCCTACCAGCGGAGACATTCTCTATTATTCAAACTGCTTTACAGATACATTTCACAGTAACTAGAAGGTGAAAAGTTAGTAGAAAGAAATGTATGCACACGCCGTAAGATTTCTCAAGTTTTTATAAGGAATTCATTTTTTTTTTTGAGACAAGAACTTATGCAGAAAGCTGAACATTTGTGCATATGGTCACAGTGTAGTGAGAGTAATTGGGACCAGCTGTTACACTTTGTAGTTTCTGAAAGCCTGTGTATTGCCTCCTAGCTACATTGACTTTGTGCAGACCTTAATAAAAGAAATTAAAGATTGTGCAAGCCTGAGTGACTTTCACATCCTTCTTCAGAAAAGCTTTAATTCATACCAGACAGTAGAAGCATGGCTTTTCTACTGCCATTTGCCTATAAACTACACACAGCTGAAATAATGATTTTTTGTCATTATTTAGTGACTTGCAAAATTTAACCATTCTCCTTGCTCCATTTAGTTGTATCTTTTTATTGTACAGCACCTTAGCAATGTTGGAGACCAGGATTTGTAAGCATACACATACCCTACTGTTATCCAGCAACTCACTTTTCTTACCCTTGTATAAAATATTTTCTGGTATAATGTATAGTAAAACAGCATATATTACATATGACAAAACATTTTGTTTGAGAGAACTGTAATATTCAAAATTTCTTCTCTGTCAAAATTTCAGTCTTCCATCAGTATTTAGTTACGATTAAAAAAAAATGAATTCAGAAGATTTGGAAGAATTGACCGTTACAACCATTTTAATTTCACTGAGTACCCGCAGTGGTGGACAGAATAATGACTCCCAAGACATCTACAACTTATTCTCTCAAACATGTGAATATGCTATCTTATATGGCAAAAAATCTTGTGGATATAATTAATCTAAAGTGGTCAAGACGTGGGATTATCCTGGATTTTCCAGCACAACTAATGCAATCACAAAAGAAAGACAGTAACGTCAGTTAAAGAAATACAAGATTCCTATACTTCTGTCTCTGCAGATAGAGAAAGACTCCCTGATTCAAGGATCCAGACAGGCTTGGCAGCTAGAAAAACCAAAGGAGAACCCCTCCCCCAATACTGCAGGACCCACAAGAAACGCATTCTACTATCATCTTGGTTTCAGCCCAGGGAGACTCACTTTGAACTTCTGACCCTAAAGAATTAAGACAAATTTGCATTGTCTCAAACCGCTGAGTTTCTTACTACTTTTTAATATTTTTATGAACTTATTAGTGATAATATTAATATTAATATTAGTCTGTGATTACTTAGTGAAATATGGTGATAATCAAATAAGTATTTATGTGTGTCTTTGAGAAATAGACTTTTTGGTATGAAAAGGAAGACAAGCAGATGTCATTGAAAAGAGATTGAATAACAGGTCCCAGTCTTGATTTTTAATTTTTAAATTATAAGAATAATTTCCCTGAGTTCAATTTCTGATGCTAAAAAAAGAGAATAGTTTCATGAAGTATTATATCTATCCAATCCATCTATTTATCTATATCTATATATAGTTTTATCTGTATTGCTGTACATATGTTCCCTTGCTAGGTTCACTAACAAAGCATTGACAAAATGACCAATGTGATAACAATGAGTATCTGTTGCACCCAGTTCAGAAATGTTAAAATAGCATTTCTCACTAAAAGAAAAAAAAAAACAATTTCCTAGAAAAAATGGTCAGTTCCAGGCTTGGGAGAGGATGTGTTTATTATGAGTCACATCTCACAGTTGATAATAAAGTGGTGTCAAATGAACTCTGGGGCAAATTCGAGAGGGTTCAACTGACTAGTGTGTGGAAAAATTGAGCTTCAATTTTGATATCAATTATAAGGGATTTATATATGTGAGTATGCATAGATTCATTAGTCCATAATTGTATTTTAAAAAGAGCAAGTTATAGAGACGGGAATGTAGCTCAATGGTAAAGTTAAAAAGCAAACATCTTTGCTACATTTCCCAAGTGAACCAAGGGACAACCCAAAGTTGATTTTAATGTTCCTTCACAGTAACACTCGAGGTATTACAACATCATTATTTTGCAACCTGCAACGAACTATTTAATGTAGGTATTAGCATTAATGTCTACTAACATCACAAAAATAAGAACAACTGACTATTATATGCCTTTTATAGATCATGCCAAACATTGTACATAATCATGTGAAGAGATACAAGTCTCCAGATATAGTAGACATTCTGCAGGAAGTGTAGAGAAAGTCAATCATAATGAACTGGACCGTGAGTGTTCAATTAACTAAGTCTAACTTTTTCAATATATAATTTATCAGGAAAAGAAGAAGTAAGAGGTACCACTTATAAACTAAGAGATATTACTATTGCTGTAATATACACATTTATAAACTAAGAACAAACCCTAACATTAATTAGTTTAGCTCCTAATATATAGTCAATGCTGCACTAAATTTTTTAGTTGTATTTTCTCTTCATACAACTATATTTTGACTTAAGCGCATGTTTTAAATCAGCTTAAAAGCAGAAAACTGAGATGCATAAAACTCATGCATTTGATCAACATCAAAAAGCCCATAGTCCATAAGATTCCAGAGTATATGAATTGGAATAAAGACTAAGTTTTAATATATATTTAGTACTATCCTATATACACTACAAGTACGATTGTTTTCTTTAAGAAATGGAAAATATAGTGGATGGCTATAGAAATGTAAACAAGATGTTACCATATTATAATTAAATATTCTTACATTTGAGGCACAGCACCTTTAATCTCACCGACACGGCACAAAGATTTGAGTATTTTGTTAGTGAGATCATTCGGTGCACGATTGAGTGATATAAAGCCTCAAGAATGAGAATTCACTAGATGGCTAGATACACACAAAAGGAAGGGAAGCCCAGGCAGCAGCAGGCCTGTGTGAGGACACAGAGGCTCAGTGTGCTCTGGGAAAGGACATTTCTTTGAAGAGAGACAAAGTAAGGCTCAGCAGCTGAGCCGCTGTATACAACAAAGCAGCCACATTGTGTAAGTGTTTATAGTTCAGAAGGGTATTACTATTACTGTAATCATTATCGTCAAACTAGTTACTCAGAGTACAAGACAGAAACCGAAAAGACACTTACAAAAAAGAAGCCAACAGACAATAACAAAACTTTCTTTTCAAGGAACTAGGATATACTTGTAATATAAATGAAACCATTTAGCATATACTGAAATATTTTTAAAACAATGGAATTTGTATTGGGAGAAGTATTTGAACTACTTCCTACTTTCCCCTTATCTTCATATCTTCATATACATATATATATATATATATATATGTATGTGTGTGTGTGTATATATATATATATATATATATACACACATGTATATGTATATATGTATCAGAATTGTACTGTAGTTCATTATCTGGATACTGTAAGAAAATACTCATCAGTTGCTTGGATAGTGCAAGAATATGTAGCGAGGCCTTGGAGTTTCTAGACACTTCAGAAAGTTATTGTGAAATTTTTAATATGCATAAAGCTTGTCTTCTCTTAGACACATTCTCTAGCTCTCAGGTGATTATCAAAGCATTCCCTAAAATAATGGAGATACAATTTATAGACAAAGCTTAATGAACTTGTTTGTTTTCTGGAGTTGTTGAAACAAAAGCCACACAAACTGAGTGACTGGAAAGAACAGATTTTCTCTCTCATTCCTGGAGGCCTTAAGTCTGAAATCAAAGTTTCAACAGCATCATGCTCCAATTGGAGCTCCAAGGAAAATCGTTTCCTGCCATTTTCTCTACTGGTGACCACACGCATGCACTGGCTTGGGTGGCGTCATGCCGAACTCTGCCTGTCTTCTGATGCCCTTCTCTGTGTGTCCTCTTTTTTTATATGGCCACCAAGTACTGAATTTAGGGCTCATTCCAAATCCAAGATGATTTCATCGTGATTACATCCGCGGATCCTATTTTCAAACAAATTCACTTACTGAGGTTTCAAGTAGATAAAAATTTAAGGAGGGCATAATTTGACCCAGTATAAGAAACTAATTCTTACTCTAAGAAACTATGATGTGCACAGAAAGAGTGGAAAATAAATGAGGTAATCTTTAAAATATCAAGTTTTCAAGATAGGAGTGGATTTAATGATCACAGCAAGAAAGAATTGAAGGTGAATCCCAGATTTCTAACTTGGAAGAAGAATTTTTTTTTTACATTAGCAGAGAATGGAAATAACATAGATGTGAGAAAAGATCTGCACGGTGTCTTTCTGCTTTCTTAGGGACAGATGCCTTGGAAGCAATGGAAAACAAACCTCAAACTCAGCCTATGTGGAAAGAGAAGTTTTGATGAAAGAGCTAAAAGAAACAGAGAGGGGATTATATATTCAGAAATAAGAATTCTCCTATGTGAAAAATTTTGAAAATGAATCGGTTTTGGATGTTGAGTTATTTTATTGGAGACTTCAGAAGAAAATCAAGGTGGTAGGGGAATCGCGATTCTGTGGGAAAAGAGAAAACATGTCAGAAAATATTGACAATCTTTTCAGAAGCATAAGTGAAAAGAAAAGAGGAGTAGCTAAGGAGAGTACAAGATCAAGTCAGGGATTTCATTTTTGAGGTAAAGAAGCGTGTTTCTGTGCTACAGGAAAGGAACCACTGCAAAGAAAATTGATAAGGGAAAAGCAAAAGTGGGAAAATTTAGTTTGAAAATGGTAAGAATATAAAAATGGATAAAATTTTAACACATGGGAGACAGAGATCCGAGGGTGGCTGTAACCATATCCCTCCATCCTAATGGGCAGAGGAGGTACTTCCTTGGTTGCATGCAAAATTCAGAGACAGAAGCAAGAAATGGAATAAGATCAGTCTCAGTATCTTAGCTGGGGAGAGCTAGACATGACTTGCTAAGGATGAGGTGGTGAATTACCTGAGGAGTATGGTGACAGTTTAGAAGACCCCCTGCATACAACAGCACAGCAGCAGAAAAAGAGGTTGTTAGCAAGCCCGCCATTATGCTCAAAGTATCCTAATCACCAAAGATCTTCCAGCCTGGGGATATTTCTTACCTTAGTTTGGCAGGGATGCTGAAAGGCTTTTTGAGTTTATTTACCTCTGGGTTGGTTGATGACATTGCCCTCAGTGCTTGTCTACAAATACCAAAGAAAAGTCAATTCTGCTGTTCATTAGTTTCTAAAAGGCTGTTGGAAATTTATTCAGGGTATCAGCTTCCACAGAGCCTGAAGATTATATTTATGTCCTGCTGACATCAGGCAATTTACGAAGCTAAATAGAAAGATCAGTCTTAGAAACAGGGTCATAATATTTCCCTGTAGCTATCACCTAAGTAAAGTGAAAAGTATTAAGGAACTCATTATAAAGAAACTTACCATATACTAGACTCTGAAAATGAACTCCAAAAACTTGCCAACTACTTTGAGATTCAGTTTCATAGAGATGCACTTGGCCATAACTTCACAGCAAAACAAGAATGGGGACTTTATTTAGTTCATCTTACTGCTTTTCAAAGTAGACTACTCAATCAAAAAACTGGCTGATAATCTATAGAGGACACAGAGATGAGAACACTGAAGTGAATTGGACCCTTATTACCTCTCTACCCTTTTAAAAATTACTTAAATTTTTCTGTGCCTCAGTATTGTCATCTGCAAAATGAAGAGAATAGAAGCTACCTTTCAATAAAAAGTAAATGAGTTAATATTCACAAACATGCAAGTAACAGCTAGAAAATAGTGTTAAGGAGTATTTGCTATACATACTTACTTCAATTTGCAAATTTAATTTGTCATATTACACTGAGTCTATTTCCATATACCCTATACTTTGTGCTTTAAAGATAACTGGGATGTTACAGGAAGTAAGAATAATTTTATACACAAGCACAACCATACACACACATGCACACATTTACACATACTCTGTAATTTTCTTGTTGTTGGGAAGCTGGGGATGAAAATTCTTTTCTTTTAAGGCCAGTAGGATATAATTCTACCTGATCACAAAATAGGATGAAGCAAATTAGAAAGCTTATTTCTGTAAAGATATTCATGGGTTTCTAGATAGATGGAAACAATGCATTCTTAGGCATTTTGTTCCAAAGGCACTTAAATAAATTATTATGTAAGTGCTAGTTAATAGATAATTGCATTAGTATATGCAATTCGAAATTTTTCTAATTCTTTCTAGACAGATCATATACACTATTTCATTTAATCAGTAAAACAACTTTATATGGTAAGTATTGATATACTCATAACACACTATAAAAATATAAATATCTTAAGTCATTAATGAAACTATGCCTATTAAAATTAAATGTGCTGGGACTCTACTCCTTCTGTTTAAACTATAGTCATGTGTGTACTGACAGTCTTTGTAATTTGAAAAATTCTCCATTTTCACAAAATTTTTGTAGTTCTCAAAATTGCTATTTTTTTATATAGCATCCACTTGGCATGATTTTCGACAGCATTTGCTGCAGTGTACCACAGCCTTCCATTATTGAAATGCAAATCTACAAATACATTGACAACAGTGATGAATAAATTTTAAAAATAGGCAAATTGTTGATATGTGTGCCTTATACTATTTATGCTTTTGCTGGTTACTCATAACTGTAAAGATTCAGGTAATAAACTCTTTTAATCTAAGAATTTCTAAAAGGATTGACTGGATTTTAAAGCTGACCCAAACTGATACAGTATTATGAAGAAATGCACACCAAATAATGGCTTGACGATATGCCAACATTTAGCATTAGTGTGTAATGCTAAAGGCACCCAAGTTTTATAACTTTGATATAATAAAGCCCACACGCAATTTAATAGTACTGTGCACTGTAATTGATTTGATTATTATTCTTTCATATTTAAGGTACACACCAAAACAATTCCTCTAGAGTTCCTATAGGAAGTGCTCATTGAATTCTTCAATTATAAACCGTCAACTCACTCCCTTGCCTGTGTAAACTTATTCTACATATACTTCAGTATAAATTGAATTCCTGCTCATTAACTGTAAACCATATTCATCTATCCTGCTTCTATTTTTCTGCATTAATATTCTAGTAGTTTACATTTTTTTCAAATACTATGTACTGGTGCTCTTACTTGAAAATGCAAGGCATTTATGATTAGTTTTCCCAGTTCAGCGTAAGCACATAGGCAGCCTTTGCATTTCCCTTGGATGAATCGGAAGGCTTTCTCCAGTGATTTGCATATAGCAAACAATAAACACTTGATGAATCAAAATTTGTTCATTTAACCCTTCTCAAATGCCGTGCCTATGTTTCCTGTTTCTTTTCTCTCGTCTATAGTATCTAGAAGAGCTGAGAAGTCATACACGTTACTCAAACATATGTATAGCAGTATCTATTGTTTCTATCAATTGAAAGTCACATAAAATATCTGTCAAGTGATCTGGTTGATTTCAGAAAATGGGGATGGCAATAGAAAATCGAAATGATGAATTTCAAAACAATGATAGGACTCTCTTCAGTGATACAGAGATCACCTATGGAAAGGTGTTAATCTATGAGAAAGGATAAACATGGAGCTTGGAAACTGACTGAAGTTTCGCTCCTCTCCTTGTCCCCAAATAACCATGTGATTTTCAGCAGCACTTTTTAAACATTACTGAACATGATATTTTATGTACAAAAATAATCTGTTCTGCAAGGTTTTATTTTAAATAATAGATGTGACCACAATGACAAAAGTATTTTTAAATTCTATGAAGGTAAGATTTTTAGAATTATTTTTATATGAAAATAGAGCTGTGCCTTGGTATCTGTAGAGAATTAGTTTCAGGACTCACAAGGACACCAAAATCCTCAAATCTTTTGTGTAAAATGGCATAATATTTACATATAACCTATTCATAATTTCTCATACAGTTGAACTATAGATCATTTATCATATGTGTTTGTTATGTGTAGCCTTTTGTTGTAAAGCACTGTTTAGAGAATTATGACCAAAAAAGCATCTATACATGTACAGCAATTGCAGTTCTTTTCTAAATATCTTCAATCCAAGGTTGGGTGTGAAACTAAGGATGTATCTGCAGATACAGAGGGCCAGCTTTGACACAATTTCGAGTTTTAAATCTAAAAATGTTTAATCACCATATCATGTAAATAGTAATAGAACCACATACAGATATTGTATGTACGCCCACACAAAACTGAGAATAAGATGTTAACAAAAACTATCTTGTGTTTTTAGGGTAAATCTTTATAATAATCCATAACTCAACTAAGAACCTGTTAAGTAGGTTCTAGGTCCAAGTTATTTAGAAAGAAAAAAAGCCCTAAGGGAGTAAAATACAAAATTACTTTTAAAAATCTGTTATTAGTTTATCTTAGTTACAAATTTTTAGTTAACACTTCACTGAAACAGAAGACTTGGTGAAATACACACTGTATCCCTCCTGTACCACGCAAAAGTCTGAGAAAAAGTTTGGTAAATTCTTAAAGAAATCAGATCCTAACCTATTTTTCACTGTTTTCCTTTTTTTTTTTATTTTTTTTTTATTTATTTTTTTATTTTTTTGTCTTTTTGACAGAGTCTGTCTATGCAGTTCAGGCTAGCTTTTGGCATATTTTGTTGCTTAGGTTGGTCTCCAACCTGCAATGATCCTCTTGTCTCAGCCTCCTGAGTGCTGGGATTACAGGAGTGTGCCACCACACCTGACTCGTCCGTTCATTCTTGTACGAATGCGTTTTATCTAATGAATATGTGTGCAGCAATTATTGTTTCTCAGTCATATTGATAGATTATAGATATGAAGCTTTGTTTTGTTTTGCTTTGTTTTGTTTTTTGTATTGGGAATCTAACTCAGGACCTTGCACTTGCCAGGCAGGCGCTGTGCTGTTGAACTATATCCCTGGCCCCTAGACATGTCATTTTAAATAACCTGCACATCATATCTCCTTCCCCAGAGTTTATAGCCAACGGAAGAAAGAAAACGCATGTAAGCTATTTTGTTTTATTTATTTTCGTCATGCTGAGGCTGGAACCCGGAGTCTGACACATGCACCAGGTAACTGAAAGCTCTACCCTGAGCTATACTCATTTTCACTTAATGACAAAGGGGAGAAAAGAGCATGCGTTTTGCGATGAGCATTATAGAATCCAATTTAATAGGGAAATATGAGAGGCTCCTTCAATTAAGTGATTTCTAAGTTTAGCTAGGAAGAAAAAAGAACCAGGGAGAGAGGAGCAGAGGAAAAAAATCTGTGCAGATCCCTGGAGAGTGAAAGTGTCTCGGTGAACTTGAAGAAGAACGTGTGGCGATTGGAGCTGGGAGACCAGCAGAGGGGCGTCACGACAGGACCGCACGGAGGCAGTCGGCGCTGGGGTCACGCAAGGCTTCCGGAGTCATCGCCAGGATTCTGGTTTTATTTGAAAACTTGAACAGAAAGTAAATTAGCTGACTCCTCAAACCTTTCTAAAAATTGAATTCTTTAAAGTTAAGAGTGAATAAAAGAGGACTAGGGAAATAACAAGCCTTCTGCAGGTGCCTGTGTTACCTAGGTGACGGGTGATGGTGGCTTGGACTAGTGTTCTAACAGGGGCTCATAGCATTTGTGTGCAGCACACTTCACTTTAAAATATGGAAATGGCAGCCGAAGAAATTGAACTGGGAGTTTGCTTAAAATCCTTCAGATACTTTGGGGAAAGGAAAGAACAGATTTTTTTTTTTTATTAACTTCACTGCAACCAGCACAAATATATTCATGGAAAACATATCTGTGCTCTACCTTGTCCTAAAAGCCCTTATCTTGGAGCATTCAATTACTTCAAGGAAGTTATGCTCTACAGATTGTCAAACACTATTTTTATACATATATTTTGCTCTTGCTATATGCCAGACACAGTAATGGATGTTTTCCTTATGTATTTTCATCTAATTTCCATAGCAGAAATGCTATCTCCATTTTTTGAGCTAAGGAAAGAGAAGACTATAAAAAAAAAAAAAAAAACTTGTGCAAGGTAATACTATTAGATCCAGAACCTAAAGCTAGGTTTGACTTTGGTAGTCTCCAAACTTAAGCTTTCTATCCCACTTCATCTGTTATTTTCCTTCCTTCCTTCCTCCATTCCTCCATTCCTTCCCCAGTTTACCAATTGCTTCTTTCCTTCCTTTTCCTTCATCCCTTCTTTTCTTCTTTCTTCTTCGTATTTACATTGCTTTCAAAGGCTATTCCCATTTTACAGTTTTTGTATCAGTTTATTTATATCATTTTAGTTATAGTATTAGTTTCTGTGTCCTATAAGAAATTACTTTCTTTCCTTTTACCATTCTGAAACTCTAATGCATACACTTCTAATTCATCCTGAAATAGTTCTAAATTGTTGTTTCTACCTCCAACCTCCCCATCTCCTCAGAGAAAGGCCTGGTTCTTCCCTAACATTATGCTAGAGACTTGGGCGATGGACAGCACACATTCTAACTATTACTGATTGCCAGGTGCCCCTGTGTCTTCTTAAGAATACGTCATAGCCTCAGAGATAAATGGATCTCAATTGGACTCTGCTATGCTGATTTCTTTAAAATAATCAAGTCACCAGAAATGATTAGCATGAAAACAAATGTAAAAATAATTATACAGTACACAAACCATATGCACCCATGTTACTGGGGTAAGGGATCATCTAAGGCCATGGTTATAGAATAAACTCATTCTCATGAAAAGGAATATTCTTGACCACTCTAGGTCATGGCCTCTCAATCTCACCACTACTAATATTTTTGGTCAGATGATTTTTTTTGTTGTGGGAGATGGACCAGTGCGTTGTACAATATTTAGCAGCATCCTTGGCACTACCTTATAATGAATATAGCACCTCTCTTTCACCAAGTTATGACAACCAATATTTTCTTCAGACATTGACAGATTTTCAGTAAGCTGTAAAATCAGTCCTGTATGAAACTATGGATTTCTACTTGCAATAAAGCACTCTGCTAAAAAAAATGTATGGCATTTCCAGAAGATTCTCAAATTGCTGATTGCTGGCTGGTGATACAGAAATGCCTAAGAATGGCAAGTTAGAGGTAAGTATGCTAATATTTACCAAATGAAATTTCAGAAGAATAACTTTGGACTTTAGGTTGCTTCAAGGATGGCAGACTCTAGATGAGTGCTCTGCTGGTAGTGGGAGGAGAGGCACTGGTGGGTGTGAGAGGGAATCAGTTTCCAAACAAAAGAAACACCTTGGATGAAGATACCAATTGGGGTGATGCTCCTTTTTGTTCAGAGAAATAAAGATTTTTTATTCTACAGAGTAAAGGAGAAGTTGATTGGCTGTCATTGGCCTAGTATGAAAGGCCTCATGTAGGGGTGCTTGTGCCTTATTCTAAAGATTACAGAAGTCATGTGAAGTTGCAAGAGTGGATTTTGTGGAATATTTAATAGAAATAAAAAAAATGTTTAAGCAAGTAAGAAAGTTAAAACAAGTAGGAGATTCTGTATCTGGTTGAGGAAGCTACAACCTATAGGGGAAATTGGTTCATGTTGTGAATAAAACTTTATAGAAACACAGTACACTCACTCACTCATGCTACACTGGCAGTCTTGAATAACTGTAACATAAATCATATAGTCTGCAGAACATAAAACACTCTCTGCCCCTTTAAGAAAGTGTTTGTCATCTCTTAAGAACAAAATTCACTCCACTCCCACCCTGAAATTTATACCCTGAATTTGCAATGCAATCATATTTGTAGATAGGGCCTTTCAAGGATATAATTTAGGTTAATGAAGGAATATAGGTAGGGCCTTATCCAATAGGGTAGATATCCTGATAAGAGGAGGAAGAGGGGCCAGATGCCTCTCTCTCTGTCTTTCCTTCTGCGCATTTCTACACAGAGGAAAATCACTGTGAGAACACAGCAAGAAGGTGGCCTTCTATGAGACAAAAATGGGGGCTTCACCAGAAACAAACATTTTTTTATTTTATGAAAAACTAGTAAAATGAAATTTCATAGCAAAATAATAGGAGAATGACAATAGCTAATACATCGCATGTTATTGTCTTTAAAGTAGCTGCTCAGAATACAAGATACAAATATAAAAATTTCTCCAATCAATATTAACATAAATCTTCCCTTTTCAATGACACTAACAGTATTACTGACTTGAATGTTTCCCTTTTCCCTACTGTCCTTTCCCTTTCACCCATCCTAGCTCCTTTTCCCTTTTGAACAATTTCTTCCCATTTCACAAAATCTGTTGCACATTTTGGACTTACTACTCTTTCATTTTCTCACACTGAGAACAATATGATGGTCACACGTGTGACTCTGATTTATTTCACTTATGAGTATGGTCTCAAGTTGCATCCATTTACTTATAAAAGTCTCAAGGTTAACCTTCTTTATAACTGTGTAGTACTCCATTGTCTGAAAAGACCACATTTTTTTTACCCAATTCTTGGTTGATGGGAATTTGGGTTGTTTCCAAGATTTAGCTATCACAAATTGGGCTGCTATAAACATGGGTGCACATTTATTGCTCTGGTATGATGTTTTTAATCCTTCTAGATAGATACTCAGAGGGCAATAGCTAGGTCAAATGGCACCTTGAATCCTAGGTATTTTTGAAGAATCCTCACACTGATTTCTATAATGGTTGCACTCCCACTAACAGTGGAGAAGGGTTTATTTTTCCCCACAGCTCCTCTGGCATTTGTTATTGGTTGATTTCTTGATGACAACTTTTCTTTCTGGAGTGAGATGAAATCTCGATGTTTTTTCAGTTTGCATCTCCCGAATGACCAGTGATGTTGAGCATTCTTCATATATTTATTCGCCAATTGCATTTTTTCATCTGAGAAGTGGATATTCACTTCAGATTCATTTTGGATTGGGTCTTTCAATTTGGGGAGGTCTGAGTTTTTTTCAATTCTTTATATGTTCCAGATAGAAGTCTTTTTTTCTGAGGGACAATTGGCTAAATTTTTTTTCCAATCTGTGGGTTGTCTATTCACTCTGTTGTTTTCCTTTGATGTGCAAAAGCTTCCTAATAAGATGAGATCCCAACTGATAACTCTTTGAAGTATTTTCCATGCAGTTTGGGTTTTGTTGGTGAACTTTATCTAACCCTATGTCTTCAAGATTTCCACCTACTTTGTCTTCCAGTAGAATTAGTGTTTCTGCTTTAATATTTAGATCTTTGAATCATTTTGACTTTAGTTTAGTGCATGGTGATAGACATGTGCCTAGTTTTAGTCTTTGGTGTATAGAAAACTAGTTTTTCCAGCGCCGTTTATTAAAGAGGCTGCCTTTCTTCCAGTGAACGTGTTTGGCCCCCTTGTCAAACATAAGGTGACTGAGTGTGTTTGTAGTCATGTCTGCTTCTTCAGATCTGTTCCTCTGATACTCAGGTCTGTTTTTTGCCAATAGTATGCAGAATTTATCACCGTAGCTTTGTAGTACAATTTCAAGTCAGGGACTGTGATGTCTCCTGCCTTGTCTTTGTTGACCAGAATTGACTTTGTGGTATAATCTCCCCTGAAACCAGCTTTGCCAGAATCTTGATTTTGGACTTCTAGACTCCTGAGCCATGAGAAAATATTATATGTCACTTAAACTACACAGTCTGCAGTAGTTGTCATGTAACCTCAGTAGACTAATATACTAACCTTCATCTAGGTGAATGTTATTTACTCAAGAACATTATGAACAGCAATTTTATGGTGTTTTAGATTTATGTAGATGAGAAAGTCACAGTCTACCTAACAAAGCTCATTACCCAATAGAGGGAGACAGTTATACATTTGGCAAAATGTTCTCCATGTACAATTTTAAAACAACTTCAAAGTATGAGTCTTCTGATACTTCTTGTTCACTGTACAAGAAAATAAAAGGTGTTTTTTTTATGTACTGAGAGAGGTACCATTTGGCCTTTTCTTCCCTTAAGAAAAATGAAAAGAAATTTTGCACAAATACTTTGGCATCTGATTTAATGGTTTATCAAAGAAAATTGTGAAAAAATGACTTGAGGGAAAAAGTAAAGTGCCTTGGATATGCAAGAAAGATGCTTACGTCCACTAGGAAGAGATTTCCCAGGTGAGGATGGACTGGAACAATACGCCTTATCCTAGGACTAACTGCAGCAACCTTAGCACTTTTCTCTGGCCACAACTCAAAGCACACCCAGACTCCAGAAGCAGAATTGCTTCATGTGTTTGGAGTTACTCACCAGAGAGCAAAACTAGATTCCTAAGGGGTGAGAAAATTTTAGATATTACAACAGCACATAGTCTTCCACAAAGCCACAACAATACAGAAACAGACAATGTGTTACATAAAGGGGACCATTAAGAAACAGAGATTAAGAAATTCAGGACTAGGGAGATGGACCAATTCAAGGAATCTCATTGGGACTCCCACTCTGCGTGATCCTAATACAAAAGTGCCAGAGTGGTCACACCAATTGATCACGTGGACACTAGCAAAAGCTATCTCAACTGTAAATTTAAATGACAGGTGGCCAAAGGTCTCATCACATCTCAGCACATTAGTGATCTTCAAATATGTAGCAGAAATCATCAGACAAAAGAGCTGTAAGAATAAGGGAGGCTGAATTCTCCACCAGAGTAAGGAGTAAAGTTAGAAATTTGAGAAATAGGTTACTCTGCGTCTCTCATGCTGTTTGTTGAAGGAGATTCAGGCATACTACTTTGGAAAAATGATATGGAATACAGGGTTACTACCCATGACAAAAGTTCAGAGAGGAATGTGTTGAGAAAACAAAGAAATAATGATTCCATCTACAAAGACGAGTAGAGGGAGAAGTAAAACATTCTCAGAAAAGTATCAGCAGGTACAGTTCCAATAAAAGAATGATGAAACTCCAACTGAAAACAGAGAAAATTAAGATTTAAGGGATGTTGAATAGGTGAAATTAATGGTTTCAAGGTACTATTTGAATTCCAGGGAGTGAAGAAAATACTGAGATTAGCTTTCAAGAAGACTGTACCGGGGAAGAGCTGAGGACACAAGACAAAATCTGCTCACCTCTTTCAGATAGCCCTCAGTTTCTTATTATTTCCTTGGAATCAATTCTGGTGAGGAATAATTATTTTAGAGCAAAGTTCCTCAGGCTAAATGTGGTTTCCATAGAACTTTATTTGCAATATACTTTAAAAAGTAGAAAAAATAATTTTGCACATTTAAGGATCATGCAACACCGCATAATAATCCAAATTTCTATGTTCTTGCCTAAGAACAACAACAAAAAAAACTCATCTTCAGCTGAGTAGTGGAAGCATCCTCTAGATGGGCATATGATTTCCAGTTCACCATGACTCTCCCCATTCTGAGGTCTTTGCCTTCTCTGCTTCAACCGTTACCTAACAGTTCCACAGGACTTGAACACACCCTATCATTACAGAATGAAACCACCAAAGAAATCGTAGAAGTGAAATATGTCTCCAGATCAGGGAATCGTGTGCAACATGCAGATACAAGCAGGACTGAAGTCGTCTATTTGCAGGTCACTCCAAGTAACCAATAAGTCAAGAAAAGAGAAAGATAAGCTAGGATAGATCCATAAGAAAAACAAAAAGAGGCATGAAATAAGAAAACAGGCATTCAGAAGAGAAGCAATAAATAATCACTTTGAGAGACAAGGTTAAGTACAATTTCCAGTTCTAATTTTGATAAATTGGGATTTTCTAATTTTGATAAATTTTGTACTTAGAAGTCAAATTTTAAAATAAATTTTCAGATAGTATCATTACGCCTAGCTTTCCCTCAACAAAATTTGCAATCACCAAATTACCATATGATTTACCTCTTTAGAAATGTTATCATTTATGCCCTTGCATTCTTGTCACATCAATACTTATTTTAAAGCTATTGGTTTCCTGAGTTGATTTCCTCTAGTATTGGAAAGAAAAGCATTAAGGAGCAAGTTCATTTTATCCCTGAAAGTTCACTGTGGCGACATTCTTCCCCACTTCCTGAAAATCCTCAACCATTTTACACCTAGCATGACCCAACAGCTGTAGTTCTTCTGCTCTCACTCCTAATTTGTTTGCATTTGGCTTTTGTCCCTCGCTCTTTGGAGTGCTGATAATTATACTTCTCTGGAAAGCTTAGGAGCTGTAAAAAATCTGGACCTCCTCACATTTCAGCACAAGTAGACAGGGCTCAGGCTCCAATTTGGAACCACATAGACTTCAATGAAGCATATGAGCCCAGTGACATCAACAGCAGCTTGCCAGCCTAAAGATTTTTATCCAAAGCCCTGCACCATATGTTTGGCTACAAGCTGAAGGCCGAACAGGCCAAGATGTTACACAGGATTCAAATGGACTTTTGTCAGTGTATGTAGTTGGCATGGAGCAGGTGAAATGTTAATAGTTAGAACTTCATAATCCCAACCACAATGCAAGTGGAATATTCATCTCTCCTTAGAAGCACCGTCAATGTCTGAAAACTTAAAAAATATACATGTAAGCATAGAGATCACTAAGTGCTAAGAAAATGAACAATAATAAAATAAGTTCACTTTCAAGAGATTTAGACAAGAAAGAATTGTAGATATATTTAAATGATGGTGAATGTATTTGTGGGTAAAATTGTTAAAGGCCTAGAAAAAGTGATTCAAATGTATCAGGAAAACTAATATTATTCATCAATCATGAAGAACAAATAATTAATTTGTTACTGATGCTGAGAACATGCAGAAATGTAAACCTAGCTATCTCTAGATTGATGACTTCAACTGAAAATCTGTAGTGCTGTTTAAACTCATGCTATGATTCGGAAGTGTTTTTTTCACCCAAGGTTCCTGCATTGGAGGCTTGGTCCCCAGTGTAATAGTGCTAAGGTGAGGGGGATCCTTAAGAGGTTGGACCCAATGAAAGTTGCTTAAGTCACTGTGGCATTGCCCCTGAAAAGGGTTCCTGTAATGCTCACAGAATTGAGTAGTTTACACAAGAGTGTTGTTGTAAAAGAACAAGATGGGTTCTTTCCTTCTCTTTGGCTTCCTGTCTGGCTATATGATTACTGCTTCTGGCATGAGATCCCTAATACTGCATTCACCATAAAGTCTTCACCAGATGTCAAACAAAGGTGAGTTCCTGGTTTTGGAATTCCAAGCCCCCAGAACAGTAAGAAATATTTTCTATTGTTCATAAACAGCCCCTTTTATGGTATTTTGTTATGGCAGTTCGAATGAAAAAAGACAACTGATAATGCTTTTGGTGGAATATGGAAGTAACTTTTAAAACACTAAAATTTCCTCTGTCTCACACTGATAAAGTCAGCATGGAACTAAAGATAGCCCTGACTAGCGACTTCATTAATCCTATTACATTTTTTTTTCTCTTCAGTTTTTGAAGAAGTAATCATATTAGGGACAAATTCTCTTATCCTAAATGATTGTCTTTGTTTAAATATAAATAAAAATCTTCAAAAAATCAACTAAGAATTTGAGACTTAACAAAGAATTCTCAAATAGAAACTGTTTTTTCTTAATTTGAGAATGATCAAATGCAAGAACATTACATTTATTCTCCCTATTTTCAAACCTTTTCTGGGAATAAAACTACTGCCTAATATCTCAGAGATGCCAGCTACTTTGAAGATCTGTTACATTTACTTTTAACAAAAGTTTATTTTTTCCCCTGAAGACTGCAAAAATAACTCACCTAGGAGTGGTTAATTGTCATTAAACAGTGAATACAGACAATTTTAGATTTTCTTTTCCTCAAAGTCATGTCTTGATTCCCAGGAAGAAGGGAAATTGGAGTTAGATCAAGCATGAAACATATGTTTTGAAGAATGACTTGGCTCACAGGACAAGAACTAAGCATGGAAGCTTAAAATACATTTTGTTTAGCTTTAGCACTTAATGGGATGAAGTCTATAGTTTTAAAATGTGGCTGCCTTAGAAAACAGCATTTGGAGACTATGTATGAATCTTTAAAAACAAACAAAGCTATAGAGAGCTTTTTAACATTGCAGGAACTGATGGAAATCCAGATGTTCTTTTTTTCTTTATGTTCTTGGAACACCACCAAAGAGCAAAGAATAGCACCAATCATTCCTGAATGACACCACTTGTCAAGGAAGTACTAGTCCTAAAGAAGGAAGAATTACTCAACATTCTTCTGGAAAGCCTCAGAATCTGACACTACTATTTGTATGTGTGAGTCCTAGCTATACTTGCAGTAATGGAAGTATTTGACCACATAAACTATCAAGCTTGACCACCATCTTCCATCTGCAAATGTTAAAATAAGCTGAATTACCAAATTTATTAAACCTTCAAATTTTAAAACAATTGCTGAACAGTTAAGCGTTCTGATTCTTCTAAATTAACAAGAACAGAAAATAAGATGAACCCATCTGAAAAGCCAAATACCCATCCAAAGTGTGACAATTTAGTAGTGTGAAAATTTGAACATAAATTCTAGTTTTGCTACTTAGTATCCTTTCTGTGGTTTGTTCAAAGAAGATAGCCATATGCAAGTATCATCCTTTAGAGACATTATTTCCTTTCTCACTTCGTTTTCTTTTTTTCTTAAAGTAAACAAATAAAGCTCTAATTAAAGAACAAAATTCAACACTCCAAGTGACAGCCACTAAAAACAAGAAAGATATTTCTTACGTGAGTTGCGAGACAGTGTGTGTGTGTGTGTGTGTGTGTGTTCGTGTACGCATCTGTATCAGTGTTGACCACATGAACTTTTCTCAAGTATAAGAAGGCAAATGCAGGGTAAGTTTACTTTGTGCACTTGGGTAAGGAGAAGGTCAAGAGCAGAAAAATATCAAGTGTGAGAGGAAGATAAACAGAGTGTGATACCAACAGGAAATCAACTTCCTTTGCCTTCACAGACAAATAAAATTTCCATGGGGAAAGAAAATTCAAAACAAAAAATTGAGAACTGCTTTCCAGGTAAAATTAAAACACTGGGGATTAGAAAGATCAGTAAAATTTAGTTGGTTAGAAGGTAAATCCTCAAGAATTAAGAATTAAGCAACCAAAAAAAAAGTAATTTAAAAATAAAAAGTAAATCTTTATTTACCTTATATTTGACTTTCAACATTTGTGAAATTACATTTCATAGTAAAATTTAGATTTATTAATTTTATCCACATATTCAAGAAGATATGTTAATAGCAATCTGAAAAAAGACGTGGTCTCAAATTTAATCTGAAACTCAGTCATGTATTCTATTATATACATGTGTGTATGTGTGTACAAACAGAAAGAGAATAAGAGACATATTATTAAGAAAATAAAAAACTGTTATAATTCCATTTAAGATAATTTTATGGGGGCATTTGTTTTAATAAGAAATATTAGTTCAGTAAGCTTACTGCTTTTTAAATTTCTCTGAAAATCCTTCCACTTTTCATGCACTGTGTAGAACACAGTTTCGACTAAAGTCATGCAAATTTTAGAAACTTTTTAACAGTAAACTATGATGACAACTCTAGGAAAATGAGTGACAATTTTTAATATATCTACAAAGTGATGTTATTTCTAGATACAGCATAAATATAGTTTGAATACAAGAGAATAAATCAAACAATGCAATTCATCAAAATCCAAAAAGAGAATTTTTAATATGCGGCAGTCCTGTTGGAGTTAATGAGTCGTCTAACTCGCTGGGTGATGACTTCCATCTGCATCAGCTCTTGGCAGCTTGAGAGCCAAGCATTTAGCTGGATCTCTACAACTTGATCCTGTCAGCTAATGACAAAAACAACCTGGTGGTATGCAATTATTTCAATCAATCAATCAAGGATTTCGGAGAACACATCAGTTTTCTTAACATTGTGCCAGCTATGTGGGAAATGTGTAAAAGAAAAAAAAAAAAAAAAGAAAGTGTAAAATATATACCCAAACTTTAAAAGTATAAAAGCCAAGCTGAAGAGGTGAAAATACTTATGAAATAAGTGGCTTATTTAATAGCATTATTTTTGATACCAGGGATCAAACTCACCACCTCACCCTTGCCAGGCAGGCTCTGTGCCACTGAGCTATATCCCCGGGCCTGAATACCACGTTCTTAAATGGTGTTCTATTTAGTTGGTTCAAAAATGCTGTCAAACATTAGGGAAGGGGAAAAACTAAATGTCTGATCAGTTGCAATTTCCTTGGGAGAAACTCTGGAAGGGTAAAATTAGTTAAGTAAGGAGGGAAGGAACTGATTTTCCCTTAAATCTATAGATCTTCATATCATGAACATGTGAGACACAGGGAAGTAAATGAACATTTAGAATGAGATGGAATGATGAACAACATGATGGATATAAGTGGATGCACTAGAGAACAAAGAGAGGTATACACAGAGAACAGGTAGCAATGTATACAAAGAACCCTGGAAGACGAGCAGAATGTGGGTCTGATCCGATCGGTAACAAGGAGTTGCTAATAATTTTAAGACAGGGAGTGCTATGGCTGAGAGAGGATTCTGAAGAAATAAAGAGAAGATGGCAGTAAAGAAGGTCATGATGATCTTAATGAAAACATGATCAAAGGTAACATTACATGAATTAATATTATAATATTTAAACATTTCTAAGTAAACCTGATTCTCAGACATCAACCAATCAATAGCAAAATAAATTGATTATTGACCTGATGTTCAAAGACCACTGCATTCTAATGTGAATTATTTGGGTAATGATGTTGTTACCAGGCCTCAAAAAATGGTGATTAAAGTATTAGCTCAAAGAAAAGGCAAAATGGAAAAATGAGCTATATAGAGCCACAGTTATACTCAAGCTGATGTAAGAGAAATAAAACTTCCAACCTGTTGGATGTCAAATGTGCCAAGATTTTGGTCCCAAAACAACAAGGAATGAAGTCTTAAACCAGTGGAAGATGTTAGGAGAATCTTATTGGGAAATAAGGAGAGAAGAGTAGCTCCTGTATTTCTAGGAGGGGTCCTGCAAATAAGTAGCCACCGAAGCCCTCCTTAGCTAAAATTGGTCCAATAAGGAAACAGGTCATGTAGTGATGGTACACGGAAAGAACAAAGGCATTTTGGGGAAGGATGGATCAGATGCTCTGGTCACCTCCTGGGTGACTGATGACCATCTGGATGTAACAGTCTTCAGTGACGGCAAAGCTTTTAGAGACAAAGTGCCCAAACTGCAACCTGAAAGCCACTTATTTATTGCAAAGTGCCAACCATACCCCTGTGTGCACTGTTATTGGGGTGCTTGACTGCTAGGGTGATGCTGGGGTGGTGTTGGAGTGATGCTGGGGTGCCTTGGCTGACATGCTGACAGAGAGAGGGCTCTATGTGCTCACTGCCACACATGTGCCATAGGTTGGCCACCATTGATCAAGCTGGTACTGTTTACAACACAATTTCAAATTATTGTTTATCCCTTAGGAAGGCATGTAGGCCTGGGTATTCCATCTTTATCTTGAGCCTGGCCTTCTTCAAATGTCTCTCCAGCCATAATTCTGATGTCTTTATTTTTTTCTGCTGACTCACTTGAGAGCCCAGCCCCTCTCTAACTGTGTATTTATTTCTATCTAACTTAGGTGCCCATAATAAGAACACAATTAACTTCGCTGTTGCTTTTTCAATAGGGCTTGTTCTTTCATGTGTGTGCATGTGTGTGTGCACATGCAATCACTTTGTTGTCACTGTGGGTTGCTGAGTTTACCTTTTGGTAATCTTCTTTCAATACCAAAAGTAAGAAAACATTTACAATTTTCTTGATGTGCCCGAGATATCCTTCCTTTTATTTTTTAGCAGAAACTTTCCCTTTTTTATACAAATGTAGTAGAATTCTTTTCCTGAGGCTATGGTATGTGCAAGTTTTTCAGTTTCACTAGGTATTTGATCCATTATTACTTTGAAAATCTCCTAGGCAAAATACTCAAATTCATTGTTTCTTTGATTGTTTCTGCCCCTTTGTTTTAAACTTTGTTTAAAAGTTTCTGCCCAATTAAGACAATGAGAAGTGATTATGACAAAGAAAAGCTGTACATGCTCTTCTTACTGATACCCAGTGCCTGAATGAAAATAAATGTATTGGAATGTGGCTGTTGCCTTCTGCTGCTTGCACCCTGATGACCACTTAGGGGACCAGTTGGACTGCAGCGTATGTTTACAGAATCCTAAAAGCTTACAGAAGATCAAAATGGCAAGAAATCCCATGTAAGCCCACTAAAAATACTTGATAGCTTATCATATGGCCGTAATAAAAGCAAGATTATCAATTTGATCTCTCTTTTCCTCAATAGATGAAATGAGCAATCATTCAAATGACTAACTCATCTGTACTCATATAAAAAGGTGGCAAACAAACTCATGTATATTAGATAATAGTAATTATTTCATAAGTATATATTATAATTGGATGTTGATATAAGATTGTTCATTCAATTTAAACACAGATACATATTGTATTAAAATTCAGTAGTTAAATATATCAATAAAGTCATATTAACAATATGGGCTTTAATAGCACAAGGAATAGAATGAAAGTATGTTTGTGAAAGCAGCTATAGTCACTATCCTGACAGTGACTATCACATTACATTTGTATATTTGGGGAAATTATTGAACTTCCCAAAATGTTGTATTTCTTTCCTCTTAATTAATATTAATGACCAAGACCTGTATGTTAAAATTATGCTATACCAAGTTAAATAACTATGCCGAATATGAATATTTATTAAAAAACAAGTTCCCTAAGTTATCAAATGGTTTTATAAAAACATTTTAAAAAGCAAAGGTTTCTTTACCACAGAAATTCCTGGTGACTTTGATGGACTCAAATGAGTATTTGTTATGGCTCCCTAACAAAGGTGGTTTAAAGTGTCTGGTATAAGATCAGCCTGACTTTTCAAATTTATTTCATCTATAGCATATAATCTTTTAAGCCATACTCTGGGAAACAATGAACTAGGCCCTATTCTTTTACATTTTCTGTAATAATGTAAACATTTTGCATTGCTTTCTATCTGCTAAATATGGGTCTTTTTTAGGGATTTGCATTTCTCAAGTGCATTCATTCAGTTCCCAGTTACCCTGGGTCGCCTCTTTTTGGATATTTTTTCTAGAAGCTTATGAGTGATTATAAAAATGAAACAATTAAAGTTTCATATATAGAGAGGACAAAAGAAAAGGAAAACAAAATGAAACATCAAATCAGGATTATATTAATCCTAATTATGAATATCTTTCAAACCATTTTGAGAATGAAGTGTTCTTTATGTTGCTCTTTTTAAACTTAATTACTGTTTGCATTCTCATTTAACAAGTTAATGTTTTCAAGTAATTATAGTTAATGTAATCTTAATGTCATATGAGTAAAGCTGGCCTTATTGCTTAAAATTCGTAAACATCTAATCCTTCAACTTCCAGTACAATCTCATAGATTTACTCTCAGTTCCTCAAAATACATTAAACACCATTTATAAATGATCATATAGATGATCCTATATGTTTTAGATACTTTTCTCATTGCTGAGGCAAAATACCCCATACTCAGAGTTAAAAGGGAAAAGTTTATTTAGCTCAGTTTGTAGAGCTTTAGTACATAACTGGCTGGCTCCAAAGCAAGGCAGCACGTGATAAAGAGTGAAGTATTCATGGCAGTAGAAGACAGAAAAAGCAAAAAGGGAAAGAGAGAGACAGAGAGTGAGAGAAAGAGAGAGAGTGAAAGAGAGAGAAAGAGAGCACTCTTTTGGTCCCTTATATTATATGCAGGTTACCCACTCGGGGGGGGGCGGTGTAATGCTCATAACATTTATCCCAGCATTGGACCATGAATCAAAAACAAATTCTAGAAACCACCCCTATGATTGCATGATGCTTTGGGGGGATATCTAGATACAAACCACGACCTCCTGCTCTTTACCCCCCACAAAGACTTGTGTATTGCTTTATGCAAAAGGTATTTAGTCCATCTCCAAGAGTTGCCAAAATCCTAACAGTTTCAGCATTGCTCAAAAGTTCAAGTCCCAAGTCTCTTCTGAGATTTAAGGCAAACCCTTTGCTGTGAGCCCCTGTACAAATGAAAAGAATGTTAAACACTTACAACATTCAAAGGCATGAGATAGACATTTCCGTTCCAAAAGTTACAAACAGGTGGTACCAAAAAAAATGTGACTAAAGCAAGTCCAAAATTCAGCAGGGCAAACACTAAGTTCTGTAGCTCCATGTCCATCATCTGAGGCAATCTGTGGCAAAATGTAAACTCCTAAGAGCTTGGGTAGCTCCACCCCTATAGCACTGCTTGTGGTAATAGTTTCCATGGCTTCTCTCTTGAGCCTGCTCTGCTTCCTCCTTGAAGCTTTCCTCAGAAAATCCAAGCTTTTGGGATTGCCACCGTGACTTCACTCTCATGGCTTTACACACTAACCTTCAAGGGGCACAGTGGCCTCCCAGGCCTTCTGAAGTTGGGGTAAAAGTCTTCCTCACTCTGTAACTCTTGCATTCTCTAGGTGCCTGAACTCAGAACCATCTGGATGATGCCTGCTGGAGAAGTAGACAGGATTTCCTCTCCCTTGGGTGGAGTGGTTGAGTGCCTGAATCACTGGGCACTGTAAATCCATTTCTGAGGAGCAAATTTTCTACACTGCCACCATACTAGAAAATGGTGTGGCCACTCACCTCCCGGAGCACACTACTCTGGGGCTGTCTTCTCAAACAAAGTCTTTCATTTTTGCAATTTTGAGGCTTCAAAGGATGGTGTATATCTGCATCTTGCAATGCCCTCAGACCATATTTTCTATTGTCCTATTCCTTCTCAGCAACTGAGATCTCCTCAGCTCTATCTTTATAGTTCACAGCTTTACTAGAGCTTCCTTTCTGGCCAAACTCACAGTGTTTTAAATTATCCTACTGGTTTCTTTGTTTTTGATTCCAAACATAGATCTGGCTAAAAGCCCCCAATAGTAGCAATGCCACTGCCTCAACATTCAATTGCCTTGAAATTTCCTTTGTCAGATTAATTCATGTGCCACCCTCAATCTCAGTCTCAGGCAAAGTCTCTGGGCATAAGCAAAATGCAGACAAACTTTCTGCCAAGCTATAACATACATCTTCTGTAGTCCACAAGCAATGCAGTTTTTCTACCAGCAGAAATTTCCTGAGCCTTGTCTTTACCAGCAGGATTTCTATCAGCCTGCAGGCCTTCTGAGTTTTGACCAGAACCTCCCATACAGAATAACCTAAGGCATTCCAGTTCCACTTTTTTCAGTCAGCATCTCCAAACCTGTACAAACCCTTCCCACAAGCCATTCACAAACACTCATGAACCACATGGTCAGGTATAGCCACAGCAATGACCTCACTCCTTGTACCAAATTCTGACTCAGTTACTTTTCTTGTTGCTGAAACGAAATATCTGTTACCCAAAGTTAAAGTAAGTAAAGCTTATTTGGCTTACAGTTTGTAGAGGCTTCAGTCCACAACTGGCTGGCTCTAAGGCAGGGTGGTATATGGCAAAGTTGCAACAGTTCATGGTGACAGAAGACAGAGAAAGTAACAAGGGGAGGAGAAAGAGAGAGAGAAGCAACCCCACTTTAGTTCCTTATATTGTATGTAGACTAACACCCACTCTAGAGCAGATGTAGCACTCACACCCTTTATCCCAGCATTGAACCAAGAATTGATCAATCACAAACTCCAGAAGCCTACTCTCATGACTGCATAAGACTCTGGGGTACATCTGGATGCAAACCATAATGCTATATAATCCTCCATTGTTCATATCAAATACACTAATTTGCAAATACCTGCTACATGAAGTGTGTGTGATTATTTGATTAATTATGTTAATGCATTTTTCCTCCTACCTTCATGTAGCATTATAAACCCTGTGAGGGTAGAAGCTATTTTCTCTGCTCACTATTATTTTTTTCAAATCTAGCATCATTTCTTACCCACAGTAATCCCCAAGAAAATGAATGCTGGATATTCAACTTCAAAGGCAATTAGTTAAAAAAAAAATTAACACATGCAAATTTGTATTTAGTTACAATGACTCAAACTGAGCACACACATAGAAGTTACGCATATTTCTAGTTTAATGAATGAATTTAGTTTTAAAATGAAGCTCTCCATATTTCTAGCTTAATGAATGAATTTAGTTTTGAAGTGTTGATTTTCATGAAAGTAATATTGTTCTTTCCAGGACAAAGTTTCAAATTATCAGTAACCATCTTATCTTAGCTGAGATGTAAATATCTGGGAACAAATGAAATGAGAAAGAGAGAGACTGGAGCAGGAGACAGGAGGTAGGAAATGATAAATAATATATATCTTTTCTTGCATTAAATTTACTACCAAGTAATTATGTCTAAATCTAGCTCTAGGTTCATAATTCTCTAGCAATTATTCTCTATTAAAAAAGAAACCTCAAATATATTTTTGTTGTGTGGTTTTTAAAATGGGAGATGTCATTACATTGTAACAACAGCATATTTTCAAAGAAACGATAAGGCACTCTCTTAGTCTTATATAATATATCAATAAAGAAAAGAGTAGTAACTCAGGTCCTCAGAATATTTCTGCAAAATTAGTGAGGATCTGCACATATTTATGGTTAAGCAAGTAATTAAAAAAATACACAGGAAAATTTGTTCACATCAGTATAGAACATATTTTTAAAGTATAATCATTTTTTTAATGAAACAAATCTAAAAGATAGTTATGTACAGAACCCTACTTCAGATAAGTATAAGTGCTCAACTACTAAATATGTGTTCTGGATTTGAAGTTATAGTCCCATAGTGACCATAACCAAGCTGTCAGGTAAATATGTAGGAGTTTCTGATATTTTATACTCTGCTATGCTTTGTGCCATAAAGCAAAATAATGTTCCTTACTACTGGCTTCCACAGTTATTTCAGTTTGAAAGTTTACAGTTTAAAACACCAGTCTGAATTGATTCAATAATGCATCCACAGTTACATTTGTTGTAGGATCATAATTTGTTGACATTAAACTTTGCCCAGTGAAAAGCACAGGACAACAAGCTAGAAGGTCATTAGTTTCTGGTAATTATGATTAAAATATGCATCAAACAAAATCTAAATTTAATTACATAAGACTGGATCTATAGTGTACAAGAAATTATACTAATAGTTACAGGAAATGAAAAGATGAGTAAGTCACAAATATTGCTGCCTTAATACTAATGCTATGGGAGTTAAACTCATGTAGCTCAGTTGAGGGTGACTCAGTTTGTAGTTGTTTGTGCTTCTTTGAATTTGTTTCATTGGTCCTCCGGTCTATTTTTTTGCCAGGGTCATGCTGATTTTATCACAGTATTAGCTCACTCTTTTGTGAACTGGACAATCAGTTACTGTCTGTCAGAACCGTGCCCCCTTTAGATCCTCAAGCTGAAATTGCTTCCCTATTTTCTCGAAACTCAACCCCATCTCTGTCAGAGTCGTTCTCCCTTCAGCTTTCCTTTTCCTCAAGGTTAAATCCCTTTGCATTGTCTGTTACTTTTCAACCTGTCGATTCATGTTATTGCACCAGTTTTAAGTTATGATCAGAGAAACAAGTACTCACATACATCTTATGTGATTGGGGTGACTGGGGACACAGCAGCTGTAACCCTGTGTCCATGTAACATCATGGGAATATCACTTTGCTAGTTGGGAAGTAATTTCTGAATTCAGTGAAAGAACACTCAACTGTCGATTAACAATCATTTATTCACAAACACACACCACACACACAATCATGTACAATTAATCTCTGGATAACGATGAAGCTGTTGAAAGACATTTAGTACATTAGTAGAGGTAAAAACCAGATTTCAATGGATGGCAGAAGAATGAGAAGTGAAGAAGTGAAGAACAAGTCCAATTGTACAAACAAGCTGATCAGGAAGGGATGGAGGAGATTGGAAGTCAGCTAATAGCAGTTGAAGATCGGTGTTTTAATACACATTTTAGAGGTCTAAGAAATGCTTAAAGTTACTGAAATGCTGATGAAATGAAGCCAATAGAAAAAAATAAGTTCGATTATGGGATCAAAAATAGAGTGAAGATGTTAATGAATTTCAGAGTAGAGTTAATGGCTTGATATTGGGTGATGAAATGCTTCTTCTGTTCTACTAAGTAAATAGAAGAAAGATGCTTAAAGTACAAGCTGTAATGGTAGGAAGTTGGTGAGTGTTTCTGGATTCAAAGTCCATTAAGATATGAGAGAAAACTTCTAAAAGTGCTGGCAGAGACCATAGAGTAGTTTTCAAGGAAATGGGAACTATTTTCAATATTTGTTGAAAAAATAAAATGGTCACCTTATAATGAAATATTATGCTGGCAGTTTTAAGTCTGCACTCATTTTCCCCAGGAATTCCTAATTTGCATGTATGTTAAAAAGGTGAATGTTTAGAAAAATCTGCAGTGTAAACTCTTGTGAGGAAAATGTGACTGAAGATAAAGAAGGTAACAAATGAATAAAAATGTAATCAGCATAGAATAGAATACAATAGAATGAAGTAATTAGTCACTTCTTCACTGAATCTTTTCTCCTTCATATTCAATATATAGTGATCTAGTAATTTTGTTGTAAACCAAATATAAGTAGTCAACATCTATTGGTACATATTCCCTCCTTCATTATCAGAACCTTTCCTGAAAGGTATACCATATTAAATTTAGAAAGATTCACCTTACAAGAAAATTTGAGAAGCCATAAATAAAATTATTTTCCAAAGTCAATAATCAGAATAACGATTTTTAACTTCCCATCAAAATCTTACCACAGAGCCTTCTTTTAGCTTCCCTGTCTTGATACATGAAAATCTACAGTTTAACATTTTTAAACATTCTTATCTCCAGGTGACTACTCTAGGTGATTAGGGGGAACTTGTAACAACCTATTGAGACCTCCTATTGAGAATAACTATGAAATCTAGAGGTTTTTTTTGTTTTTTTTTGTTTTTTAAAGGAAGGCACTGGAAAATAACCAAGGCATTTAAGAAGTGAGGACTTCAGGGACCTGTATCCCTGGAAAATGATAAAAAAGAAGTGAATCTAACATTCTGCAAGTATTCATTTCTCTAGGCAGTTGCCAAATACTGTATATATGAAAAACAAGAGCATAAAATCAAGTGGGAAGCTCATATGAAAAAGCCAAACAGATGTTTTACAATCTCATACTTCTGCGAGACAACACCTGGAATTCAAGGCTCGGAAAAAAAAGAGGGACTCTTGTACATATCACCACTTACAAGTTGAGACACTTGAAATTTCTGTACCTTAGGCATAAACCACCTAGGAAGAGACCATTTGAAAGTGCTATCTGTTTTATTTCCTATACATGTGCATATAAAGAACATTAGAGGACCAAGAGTCTTATTCATGTGTCAATACAAAAATAATATTTAGCCTTTTTTCTAACAACTTAACTGGTAGCACTATTTCACAACAGTCCCACTTGTCTGTCAGTACCTTCAGGAAGAATTCATACTTAATTTATCACAACCATGTATTCGGTGCCACCAACTACTTGAAATAGTATGACTAGAGTACAAAAAACAACAAAGTACTTTTAAACCATTTGTCAAGCCCTTGCTCAACCAATACTCGTGGCTGTTTTACTTTCCAGTGGACTTGTAAATATATGTTGCTTATATACATTCAACAAACAAAGGATAAAACCTTTTACAAATATGAGTTTTTGTATCTTTGAACTAATGACTAGAATACTACTTTTCATGTTATTCACTTTGCAATTATCATATATAATGGAAAAAGAAGTCTATCAAAAGTGAGATGGTAGTTGTTCAGTTTTTTAACTAAGAGACACAGATAACAAAGTAGTTTTATATGTAAATGTGTCTGTGTGGTGATTCCTAAAATCACAATGATATCCATTCAACCATGAACTCTTTCTTGAACAAATAAAATTTATAATTCTAATACTGAAGTTTATTAGGAGTAAGGTATTTTTGTATATTATGTACTTGTACAAAGGCTTCCTAAATACAGTGGTACCACAGCTCACAGATGCTTTTGTTTGCAAACGCTTTGGTTTGCAAACAGATGTGTTTGGCAAAATTTTGGAAACTGCATCACGTAATGAACACAACCATGGCCATTTTTCCTGCATGAACGTGAAGGTAACCATGTTTTCCAGAATTTCCAGAAGTTATATGTATGACAGCATATTTGTTCCAGAGTCCTGACTTTTATAGAAAAATTGACCTTAAATTGATTTACAGAGTTTGAAAAACAATGATAAAACAGCAACAAGAAAATTTTGTTTGCTAACTTAAAGTCTTCATATCACAAAACATAAAACTCCTCTGAGATAAATTCTTTGAGTGACAATCTGAAAATCGTAGGTCTGGAAAATTTATAAGTATGTAACTTAGACGATTTTACACAGATATTTTTTTGAGCACTCCCAAAAAGTACATGGGAACTTGAGAAGAAGTAAATATAATAATGAAAATAAGTTGATTTAGAAGAGCTGATTATTTCTATTTGGTTCCTGCTGGAAATTTTCCTAATCTGTGCTATGTTATTCCAATGTTCACTAATGTAATGTTTGCAGTTTGTGCATACATATAACTTGATACTGTCATCCATATAACTTATATCCCCATAATGTATAGTATATGCTTGACAAAATGGTACCTCAGTTCACAAATGCATTTGTTAAATGATTCCGGAAAAAAAAGGTTACTTTTGTGTTCATGTGGGAAAGATGGCCATGGTTGTGTTTATCACCTGATGCATAGTTTAAAAACAAAACCAAGACTTTGCCAGACACTATGTAACCCTAAGAAAGTAACTAATGCTACATTATTCATTGTTGTAGAAAATACACAGATATGAGCAAAACAAAAATTTTAAAAATTCTTTTTCTTTTTAATAAAGTAAACATTAGCATTCCGATAATCAGTCTTACTCAGCTAACTCAAATTACACGAATCATACAATGGAACTGATGATCTTGAAAAAACAGAGAAAGAATTGGCTATCCACATGCCTGTCTCTTTGTGCTTGGATATATTCAACAATGTGACTGCTACTTTAATGAAAAAAAAATACTTTATTCTGAATTAGCTAAACCAGGAATGTCCATGTGACATTCTTCTCAGCAAACACACCCACATGCCTAAGGTAACATATATGCACAACACTAAAATTAAGTCAGCCTTAACACTAGATTTGAACTCCAAACTCACCTATTTAGAGATTCTTTTATTTTTATTATAAAATAAAAGCTCAGTGAAAGAGAAGTTGCATTGCTTGCTTATAGCCTGTCAAAATATATGGCTATGCTGCAAAGTTGTTTGCAACATTTCTTCTTTTCCAAATCAAATGTTCCAAGCTCTCTTTGAAAGGTGAGAGACACAGTTAACAAAGGAAGGTGACTTAACACAAACGCTTATCACACCATTTGTACATGAGACTAAATAAATTAACTTAGGATTGTGGATTCCAACTTAATGATAATCTCTGAACTCCAGAGAAAATTTCAAAAACAAGAAAGAATTTATGACAGCCTTTTGCATTTTCTGATTTTTAAAATAAACTTATGCATTGTTCAGCGATGAGTTTTTAATTGCTTACTTTTAAAATATATTTTCAAACACATAAAAGAAGTAGAAATAAAAACTAAGAGGAGATACCAGAAATAATTTGGAACCAGTATAAATTTTGGCAAACATCTGATGCAAAAGATCTTGACAGATAGAAAGTTCCCTATATTTGACATTCCAAAAAGCAGTCAATATTTAAAGAGAAGTTCTCCTTGTTTTTGAAATATTGATTTGGGGAGAAAATAAGTTGTTAGGAAGAACTCTAGCTATTTGAAGTTCAAATCTGTGCATTTCAAAGCAGTCTCAGAAAACACAGGTGTTACTTACCCCTCCTATACATAAAAAGCATAAATACATTAGAAATGAGAAATAATTATCTTGAATCTCAGGCCCAGTATAGCTGTGCTAAGGCTTCAATACATGAATAATGCCTAAGAAGTTAATTAATGCTACAACACTGTTCATTGTTGTAGAAAATATACAGATATAAGCAGAACAAAAATGAAAAAAAAAAATCTTTTTAGAGGAATAAACTCTAGCATTTATGCATTCTTCTATGTGGTTTCTAAGTAAATAGATATCATGCATATGTATTTTTTCTCAACAAAATATCTTTGTCCAGATTTCATAAATAAAATAGAAAATTTGTCCTCTTCATGATTTAATGTTAAAGATCAAGGTTCATATTACCAAAGGAAAGCTAAAAAGAAGTAAAGATCATGCAAAGAAGAAATATTTTTCCTCATTTACCTGAGTAACTTTTTGAACATCTACAATATTCCAAATGATTTAGATAATGAAGACTTAATCTCTAAGAATTCTGTGCACTTTAAAAATGACATATTTTTCATAGTATGGTTGCTACAGCTGTGTGCAATCAAAAGTGCTTCAGTTTCCCTTTTAGAAGTTCTTTCCACCTTTCCTCAAATATGCAAGTTCACCAGGTGTTTACAATGTTAGTTTGATAGCAGAGTTCTGAAATGTTAATGGTGATTTTCCCCCCATCCCTTTGAAGTAACTTCTTCATCTGTGCTCCAAAAGACTTGTGGGTGATACACTTGTTATGTTCACAGTAAACTAAAGGTCTTCCATTGGCTTCAAATTTTTCTATCTTTTCTTTGAGCAGTGAAAGAAATGAAAAGGTGTAATTGTATCTCAGGTGCACAGTTTTTATTTTGCTCTTCTTCATAAATTGTATTTGTTTGCTACAGTTTCTTTTCTTCGTTCCTCCCCATCATTGGCACATTCTGATTTTCCTTTCAATAGAGAATCTTAAAAAATCACTTTAAGAAACAACAGATGAAAATTTTTAGAACTATATAAATCCATAAGATAAAAATGGAGTGAATTTTTAAAAGTAGTCTTAAAAGGGGAAGTAGAATCATTTTGTAAGAAAGAGTTGTGTTTTGTTTTGTTTTGTTTTTGTGTTTGTGTTTTTTTTTTTTTTTGGAGATACCAAATTTCAATTAGAGGTGGTGAATGATGCAAATAATATGGAACAGGATCTACATTTTGTAAAGTATTAGCAGAGAGAGATGACACAAAGTGTGTTTCAGTGATACTTGAGAGTTAATCTGACAAAATTGTAAGAATATCTGTGGCCAAGTGATAATTTAGATGTCAAAAGAGCAGGAAACCAGTTGTTGCATGCTACATTGTTTCTATTTAGTGGGCAGTTTTGAATATTTTTTTTATTTTATAAATTTTTATTTAAATTTGCTTCATCCTAGGTCAGGTGTGGTGGCACATTCTGGCAATCCTAGCACTTGGGAGACTGAGGCAGGAGGATTTCCATGGGTTCAAGGCCAACTGGGGCTACATACTGAGTTCAAAGCTAGCCTGAACTACTTGGCGAGACCCTGTCTCAAAAAAATAAAAATTGTTTCATCCTGTGAAAATATATGTAATGTAAGAAAGATGACAAAGGAAGATGGGTAATAGCAATTTATAGAAGGAAATCTTGAAGAGTAGAGTAATGCAGTTAAGCAAAAAGGTTTTTAAAAGTTTTCATTACAATTATTATTTTAAGACTCATGGAATAAAATATTTATTCTGGAAAGAAGCATCTGTCAAAGTGTACTCTATATTGAGAGTATAAAAGAATCCAAGTGAAAATCCCAATCCTGCCTCTCAAGGACCTATTGAAGAATCTGGGGCACAAGACAGCAGTGGTTTTAGAAAACTCCATCACTGTGAATAAATCTGCCCAGGACGATAGTGAATGATACCCATGGTTGAGTGCATTACTCCCAAAAAGCCACATTTGAGAGCAATATCAACACACATAATCTGTCCAGAGCATCACACTCTTCTATGCAGAGAAATAAACTTGAGATTTCATAAAGCTCTCAAGCCACAGCTGAACACACAGTCCAGAAAATTCCTGTTTTGAACAGCACAAAATATAGAGAGGAACTCCAGCCTGGTCTGGCTTCGCCCAAATGCTATTTGGGCCCCATCCTCACACACCTCACAAAGCTTATCCTTCCATATCACTCAGCTTCCAACTCCAGGCTTCTAGAGTTGGAAGTTCATCTTGTTTTCTGTGAAAAACAAGAATGAAACACAAAGCGAAGCTCTGTAAACCCTCTCTTACAAGCTGTTAACTGGAACTCCATCCTTGGTAGCTCTTTCCCTGCCTAAAAACAATATGTATAGATTATTTGGCACAGGTTTTCCTGGGGTTCTGTCTTGGTTACTCTCCTCTCACTGCTAAGACAGAATACCTGATTCCCAAAATTAGGGAGGGAAAGGTTTATTTCTTACAGTTTTGGGGGGGTCCATATACAGTTGGCTTCAAGGCAGTGTGGCGTGGCGGGGCCGCCATTCATGGTGGCCACCAAGCAGCAAGGCGTGCAACCCTGGCAAGAGAGAGGGTGGAAGAGCAAGAGAGAAAAGACATGCATTCCTTTTGCCCTTACACTGTATGTCTGCTTCACCCCTGGGCAGTTGCAACACTCACATCACCAGTCCCAGTGCTAGACAACAAACCAATCACAAATGCCAGACTCAGTCCCATCTGAATTATGAGTCCTTGGGGGGACACAAGATCAACCAATATATTCCACCCCTGGCCCCCCAAGGACTAATGTATAACCTTCATACCAAAGACATTTAGTCCATCTCCAAGAATTGCCAAAGTCCTAACTGTTTCAGCATTGCAGAGAAGTCCAAGTCCCAGATCACCTCCGAGATCTATGGCAAGCTCTTATTTGTAACCCCCTGTACAAATGAAAACAAGGTTAAGAACTTCCAACATATAAAGGCACGAGATAAACATTACCATTCCAAAAGTTACAAATGGGAATACAAAGCATTGGAACCAAAGCAAGTCCAAAATCCAACAGGGCAAATATTAAGTCCTGGAGTTCTCTTCTCAGCATCTGAAGCAATCTGGCTGCAAGCTCCAAAAGGTTTGTGTGATTCCACCCCTGTGGCACTTCCAGGGGTTTTAACTTCCATAGCTTTCCTTGGGTGATCCATGTTCCTTGGTTTCACCCTTTAATCTTTACATATTGCCCTCTGTAGGTGGGGCAGAAGATGCTTTAGCCTTAGAATCTGTGCATTTTCCTTGCACCTAAAACCAGTGCCACATGGACGCCCCCAAGTTTCACTGCCAACTGGAGCAGTGGCCAGGCTTTCCTCTCTCTTGACTATAGGGGTTGACTGCCTGGATCATTGAGCTCTCTGAACCTGATTGTGAGGAACAGCTTCTCTATGCCACCGCTCTTCTGGAATCTGGTGTGGCCACTGCCATTTTGAAACCTGGTGTGGCCTCCTTCGCCACTCTGGAACATGGCACTCTGTGGCTTTTTCCTCCTAGCAAACTCTTTCACTTTTGAAGGCCTGAGGCTGCAGAGGGTGGAGGTCTGCTGCTTCCTGGGTTGCCCCCAGGCCATCTTTTTTATTTCTCTGTTCCTTCTCAGCAATTGAGGTCTCAGTTCTATCTTTACAGTCCACAGCTTTCTGGTCAAACTACCAGCATTTTAAATCACCATGCTAGCCTCTTTGCTCTTGATTCCCAACATCAGTCTGGCTAAAAGCCCCCAACAATAACCAGGCCACAATTTCTTTTTTTTTTTGTTTTTTTTTGTT